>JALLBK010000027.1:0-44034 GCA_036940085.1 Discostella pseudostelligera
ATTGATTGTCTGAAGAGATGCGCAGTTTCTGAAAGCCTCGTTCCCAATACATTTCAGTCCCTTGTAAAGCTCGACGGTCCTTAAATGAAGGCAATCTTGAAATGCACTATCACCAATCCGTTTCACAGTCAACGGGACGGTGACGCGCTCCAGTGATACGCAGCCTTGAAATGAGCGAACTCTTATTTCCGCTAGACCCCTGCAAAGCTCCACGCATCTCAATTGGGTGCAACCGGCGAATGCATGTGCACCAACCATTCTGACGCTGGAGGGGAGATGTATCTGCTCTAGAGATTCACAGTTTCGAAATGCCGACACCGGAAGGACTTCTAACCCATCGCTGAGAACAACATCAGAGAGTTGTTTGCAATTGAAGAACGCATAGTCCCCAAACTCCTTTACACTTGATGGGATACGAATGCGCTCAAGCGCGTTGCATTCTGAAAATGCACGAAAGGGAATACGCACCAACCCCTCACAAAGATTCACATGCCTCAATTGCGTGCAACCGCTGAAGACATCAATCTCTATTGCTTTGACGCTGGATGGAATTTTGATCCGCTCCAGTGAAGCGCAACGCTGAAACCCCTCAATTCCAATGGACTCGATGCCCTCGCACAACTCCACATGAACAAGGTTGGTGCAACCGCGGAACGCACCTTCGCCGATTCTTACAACGGTTGAGGGCCTTTTGATGCGCTTGCAGGTTTGAACTTCCTCAGACTCAGATCCAATGCGTTCCGTGCCGTCACAAAACTTAACCTCCCTCAACGCAATGCAATTCTGGAAAGCTCTATCTCGAACAACCTTGACAGATCTGTGGACAGTGATGTGAGTTACTTCACGAGGAATGCTGCGCCTCGGCTGCCCAGTGAAGGTGAATGCTATCATTTCATCGGCCATGATTTCCAGTGATTATTCAGCAGAAGCTCGTTTTCGAAATAAATTTCAAAATTGTGAAGGTTCACGCGATGCGAAAGGCAGTTTGAATTTTTTTGATAGAGGAGTAATAAGGACTCAGAATCCAGGTGGAGGGAACAAATCATCTTTCTTTGGAGCAATTGCCAACACCTTATACCTTTCTCCCATCTGTTCCGTCAAAAGTAGCCGCTCCATTGCAGAATATAATTCGTATGCCTCGTCGTCCGTTGTTTCTGGATCTTCAATCTTCTTCTCCACACGTTGGACAATTCCCATTTGCGCCAAGAATCTACCCTGAGATATTGGTCCGAATGCCTCTGGCCGGAGGTGTTTTCCCTCATTCGAGCCGTAAAAGTCGTCGACCGATGCAGTAGTTTCCTCGCTACCATTGCTATTGGCACTCTTGACGTTGCCAGTACGACCTCTCTCCTCCTGTCTCCGTTTGCGCTCCAAGCTCTCCGACAAGCTCACTCTACGATTCACGGCCTCTCGCAATGCACCAAAATCCACGTCGGCGGTAACATCCACCTCCCCCGGCTTACTCAGTGGGTGTACCTGCGTGTGCTTCCAAAACCCACGTAGCGTATCCCCACCAGAGGAACCATCGCCACCGTAGTCAATAATGAGTGCTGCACCGCCATGACACTTTTCAATCCGATCGGCGATGTCTTGGACTAAGACTAGACCCTCGGGGCATGCCTCAATGATCGATCCGACAGGAAGCGAGTTTAGAGATGATGATGAAGGATTGCCTGGTACGGGAGAGCCACGACCGTTGACTTGGAGCAAACTTCGAAGGGCTGGTGTGGTGTCAGGAGGAAGGACGAAGCGTAGGCGAGGAATCGTTTTGTTGATATTTGACATACCCGACGATGTTGACGCCGACGTTGCCGATGAGGTAGTGTCATTGGATTCGGCACTTGCATATCGTCGAGCCACTGCCAAGCGCACACTGTTTGCGGCCTCGGATGTCTCCTCCTCATCGCGCACGGCAACATCCACCAACCTCTCTCTCCACACACCACCCTCAATTTTCTGAAAGCTGTGTATTGGCAGCGCATCCGCGAGTTCTTGACAAATGACGAAGGTCGGAATGGGTGTCCCAGTCACGGCATCATGGGTAGGAATTGACGATAGAACATCATGCCAAGAGAATGTTATAGTGCTCCTCCGTTCGTTGGTTACAGTGCCGTTGCTGATTGATGGCGATGAGGAGTCATCGATCGAATCATCGTCTGCAAATTGGAATGTGTATCCCTTCTCAAGGATAATCTTTTCCTGAGATAGACTTCGAATTGACTCCTTCTGTCGTGCACGCATTCCATTCGTCACCTCGACAAGATGTACACCCACTGCCATTGTGTTCTTTCTTCCTCTACTCTTCTCCTTACTTTTCCCATCATCGTAAGCAGCGTCATGGTCGTTGTCATCGGACTGGTTCGTCAACGCCATTGCAAAGTCAGGAAAGGTACTAATTGCACTCCGAACAATATCACAAATCAACGTGCCTTTTCCCGGTCCAATTTCGATAATTTGTATTTGCGATGGTGCATTCAATGTACGATATTGTGTCATGAGCCACACCAGCAACGATTCCCCAAATAACTGCGAAACCTCGGGCGCAGTGATGAAATCACCTCCGGATCCAATGACATGCTCTCCTCCAGGATGATCATTGGTGGATTCGTCGACGTTATCATGGTCATCATCAATATCCCAATCATTCTCATCCTTCTCATCCATCACATCCGTCTCTTCATCATCACCACCAGCAGTATTTTCTCCCTGCTTCGTCTTCCCAACACCACCTCCTCCTCCCATCCTCGAACCCTTGCTAGTATAATACCCATACTTCCCATCTCGTAACACCCGTCGCATATATTCCGCGACAGTAATCGGACCCCGAACACCAATGTATGCAATTAATTCATCGGTTAATGGTGTGCCACTTTCATATTTGCGACGATTGATCGGGGAATTAAAGTTGGGTTTGTCTGGCAAATGTAAGGAGGGATCGTACATGGATGCCATATCGAGAATATCCTCGGGATTGGCGGAGGAGATACCAGATGGATCGGCAAGTTCGTTTTCGGGTATGTCTTGGTGGTGTTGGTGATGACGGTTGGGGTTGTTGTCGTTTGATGTATTAGTGATCACAGGACGAGGTGGGGGTGGCAAAACACCCTGCAATAAGAATTGTCTTCGCAGTGCATTATCCTCTTCATTGTCACATAATTCGGAAATGGCAAATTTGGAAAGGGAGGGATGATTGTGTGCATGTTCTCTATTGTCTTGCTTCCCACCACCTGCCTCCTCGTCCGATGAGGAGAGCAAATCAGAGGTAACAATTGGAGGTGGGAGAATGAGCGGCAATTGACTTGATTTCGTTGAGACATTCGTTTTCGTTTTTGGTCTGTTGGTATTAGATTGCGGTGCAAAGGGAGTTTGTCCAGGTCGCTTCCCAATAATACTGGAATTTGATGATGGTATTGTGATTTTAGGCACAGGCTTGTTCTTATTACGTCGTCCTCCTGCGCCACTACCCGAAGAATTTGTTGCAAATGACCGAACAAAAGGACATTCATAGCAGGATGGCGATGATAATGATGAAGACAATGTAGAATGGTGACGTTGGCGACTGCGACAGGGCGACAGCGTCATCGCTGTCGAGATTACGCCATGGTCGAATGCCAGCAAAGACGAGTCGGATGAACGATGGTAATGCCACTGTTGTTGTCGTCTTCGGGAGGCATACTGGAGAAGTCCTCGTGCTGACATTGACATTGTTGGGGCGGGGTAGATAGTAGAGAGAGAGGTAGATGTGGCATACCATCGATTCATGGTGCATCGTCATCGGCGGCAGGCAGGCGGGCAAGTGGAAGCGGAAATTTCCCGCCAAATCTTCTCCTCCACACATTTATTCTTCCCGCCAAAATTTTGTTTTGATCTCTCCGGAGGAACAGTATTAAAATGATATCCCATTCTCAATATATTGTACGAGAAAGCAAGACTAATTTAGATTTTACGTGAGGAACCCGTTCATCGTCTGTCCGTTCGTTTTGGCGCCACCTCCGCCGCCGACAAAAATCTCAACCCCAACCCCAACTAAACCCTCCCATCTCCCACTCCCAAACCCAAACCATGGGGAGGGCAATATCAATAGCATCCACCCGCTTGGAGGTGGCAATTAGGACCAGTCCACACTATCATGTCCATAATATCAGCAGCAATGGTATGGTGGCGTCAGTTTGGCTTGGGATGTCGCACCGGCAGTCCATGTCAACAACAAACAATCAGTGCCGTTGCCACCTCAGCACCAGCACCAGCACTACTACCACTTCTACTACCACTACCCATCATAGATCATTCTCGTCTCCCTCAATTAAACAGCATCAGCACTATGACATCATTATCGCTGGTGGGGGGGCCGTTGGTTCCGTCCTTGCACGATTGTTGCTCGATGACAATTTTGGTTCCACTGGGTACATGACAAATACTGGACCTCGTCGGCGCCGGCCATTGAGGGTGGCATTGGTCGAGGCGCGTCCATCTCCACCATCATTGAAAGACCTTATTGCAAAGAAGAATTCTCAAACGACACAATCATCATCTTCTTCACCGCCTGATCCACGAGCATACGCATTGTCACCCACCAGTCTCTCCTACCTCGGCGCCAACATTCTACAATCACTAGTGCAGCACAATCGTGTCGGCATGTATGACAATATGCAAATATGGGAACATGATGGACCGGCTCAATTGCACTTTGTGGGTGAGGATTTATGTAAGGCGATACAGGATGGTCGATTGGTGGATTTGAATGCACTCGTGGGTAGAAGTTTAGATGAAAGTTATAATGGCAATGGGAATAGCAAGTCGGCGAGGAATCGTCCATGGTTAGGCGCCGTCATTGAGGATGAACCACTTGTCTCATCTTTATGGGATGAATTACGACTTGATACGAGGATTGATTTAGTGGACAATGTACAAATTACATCCATTCATACACCCTCGCCACAGGAGGTGGGGAATGTCGTCCCTCCCTCTCCGGTGCAACTATCATTTACTCGACGTCAATCAAACAACAAGATCAACAAAGAGGGTAGCGACAATGTGATTCGGGAAGACGAGGAGACAGAATGCACAATTACATCCAATCTACTAGTTGCTGCCGATGGTGCAAATTCATTCGTTCGTCGAACGGTTGGAAATTTTCCAATGACTACTCATTCCTATGGTCGCAAGGCTGTGACATGCACGGTGCAGCTCGAATATGGAATGAAACAAACTGCCTATCAACGATTCTTACCCCATGGTCCCATTGCGTTGCTACCGNCAGCTCGAATATGGAATGAAACAAACTGCCTATCAACGATTCTTACCCCATGGTCCCATTGCGTTGCTACCGGTTCGGAATGGCAACGTTGATGAGCATGGAGGAGAAGGTGGAGAATGCTCACTGAAGTACGCCAATGTAGTATGGTCGACAACACCAACCGAGGCCAATTATCTCATGTCCTTATCTCCATCAGAATTCATATCAAATCTAAATCATCATCTCCGTCAAGGTCCCAACGTCAATCCCTCCATCCTTCCTAACAACAGCATGATTCCAACCAACATCCCACTCATATCGACACTTGCTCACGAAGTAGACTCACTACTACGTACGGCCAATTCAGCCATCACCATGGGATCGTGGACTGAATCACCCTCACGTAATTACTTTCGTCTACCTCCCAAATCTATCGAGGTGGTGAGTCCAGTGATGGGATTTGATCTTGGTATGTCCCATGCGGGTGAGTATACATGTCCTCGTGTGGCATTGGTGGGGGATGCAGCACACACTATGCATCCCATGGCAGGACAGGGATTGAATTTGGGAATGGACGATGTGGCTTCGTTGGCAAAGTTGATTAAGGAGGCAGTTGATGCTGGTATGGATGTGGGTGGAACTAGTTTGTTCTTGGATCGGTACAATCAAGAGAGGTTAGTGAAGGGTTGGGGTATTGTGGGGGGAGTGCATGGTTTGCATGAACTATTTGGATGCAGTAGTAGCAGTGGTTTTGATTTGCATGGAATCATGAAGGACGGTTCCAGCGGGGATGGTACCAGCACGAGGGGCTTACGAAACCTCATTGGATACAGCCGAAGCTTAGGGATGAATGTCGTCAATGGGTTGCCAATGCTACGCCAAACTTTGGCGGAGATGGCAGCAGGTGCAACACCACCGTTTGCAAAGTAACATAAATAACAGTCATGTCTCTTTCTCTAGAGTCTTTGTGCATTGAGTAATCGTAGGAGGAGGAATGAGGCAGGGTTGTTTCGGATCGAACAGTATCGATGGATTTACACGTGGCAGTTATTTGCACCTGTAGTACGTACGATACTTAGGAGCTCGTAGAGTACGTGGCTGTTTTTGACGGGAGAACGGAGCGAGATTTCCCGCCATCGGCGAAGAACACCATCAACACTCAACACCAAACACCATGGCGGCGGCCGGCGGCGGCATATGGCGAACCGGAACCATGCCGGAACACCATAACCATGGGGGATAAATGAACAGCAATGCTGCCACACACTCAAGTAATAACCAATTGATCAATGGCTGGCAGTGTTAGACAACGCGACAGTGTGATGCATCCCACATCACCGACAGATGAGCGCAGTGTCGTCAGCCGGAGTTGCCCCGAATTCTCGTCCGTGAATTCTGATGATGCTGCTGCTGAGAGTCACCACCACCACCGATCTACTAATTGGTGGGAGAACGTTCAACCAGGCTCCATCTCCAACCTATGCAGCGCAACCCTTGGTGCGGGGGCTCTATCTCTTCCATATGCAATCAGTTTGACGGGGATAGTTATTGGCGTCCTTCTTCTCATGATTTCTGCCTATCTTACAATCATATCGGTCGATGTCATGATCGATGCGTGTGTTCGAACACAACTGTTCAAATATGAAGATGTCGCTGAGCGATTAGTTGGACGACGTGCGGGGAGAGTACTGGAGGCGTCTCTTTTGATCTTTTGCTTCGGGGTAAGAACTTGAACGGACATGCAGCTCTCGTTGCAATTTGCAATCGATATTGTGCTTGCTCAATGTTTTTTTGCCAATAACTTTTGCAGACAGCTGTTGCCTACATCGTAGCCGTGGGTGATATATTAAACGAAGGCGTTCAAGCAATAGGAATAGATAGTAATCATGGAGAAACTTCGCGACAACGGATCATGATCTCGTTTTGGGTGCTGGTGATGTTCCCACTTTCACTACAACGAAATGTGCGAGCTCTGGAGCGGTTTTCTTCGCTGGGGGTGTTGAGTATCATCTCTCTCGTTATTGCTGCAGTCATTCATTCCTTGATTCACAGCAGTTCGTTTGGGGGTGATGGAGGTACACAACAAATATACCGAACCGACGTTAATTCAATGCTCTGGCCAAACTCGTTCTGGGATATCATCAAGGCTTGTCCTATTATCATTTTTGCATTCTCGTGCCAAATCAATGTTTGCTCCATATACGAAGAGTTGACTCCAATTGACACATCAGGTGGCACATTGAGTCATGCAAGGCCTATGCTGAAATCAAAACAGCTTGCCATGCATCGAATCACAACAAATAGCGTCCTACTCTGCATGATACTCTACATTTGCATTGGGCTCTTTGGGTTCCTGGACTTTAGACATGATACCGCGGACAACATCTTGAACAATTATTGCATACAATACACTCATGATCTTATGATCATCGTACCGTCGGCATTTTTCGCTGTTGCAATAGTCATCGCATTTCCATTCAACATACTACCTGCTCGAGTGACTCTGAAACTAATTCTGGACCGATTGAGGAAAAGACGACGCTGCGATAGGTGCCATCGCTTCTTTTCCAGCATTACATGCGACAACTGTTTATGGCCTTGGTCTGGATCAAAGGAATATTCTCGGCTAGGGAGTATTGAATTAGATGATGGAAACGATCATGCTTTCGCGACTGATCCATTGCTCGGCGATGATAGGTTTGGTGATAGACCCATCTTGATACCACACATGTCCCTTGATGCGGCCTCGCTCGTTACGGACGACGAGTGCTCACCAGAGAGCCCTCCCGTTGAGCATTTTCTGTTGACGCTTATGCTGTCAGGCTCTGCTCTGATTGTAGCACTTCTAATTCCAGGCATATCAACTGTGTTTGGGATCATGGGTGGGACGGCGGCCAGCGTCATTGCTTTCGTTCTTCCAGGTATGTTTCTAAAGGAAGCCACTGGACCGATTGTTCCAAGACAAGTTGGTGTTCGACCATTACGAGTTCTTCCGTTTTTATTAATAGTGGGAGGCACATTAATTGGGATCGTGAGCACTGGAGTCACAATCTACGGATTATTCATCCCGAGCGATGGCGCTGGAGTAAGCATATGTGGCAATCATACCACAAGAACTGAATAGCAGGTAATGCGGCACTATTAAGTTCTACTTATGCAACAATATCCGGCAAGCACAATTCTGGCAAATTATAATCCCCCCCCATTAATGCACATGCTCAACCCTACGCGTTCCACAGACCAGATGGCTTCACAATCTCTTCCCCAGCCTTGATGTCTCTGCTTGCCACCAAGAAAACATCGAACGAATGGCGATGGCGATCATAGACTGGTGAATACTTTGGACGGCCACCTCCCGGGTGAGCCGGATGAGGAGGAAGCCAACGGCGCACATTCGCCTCATTGGCGTCGTCCGACGTTCTCATCGCAAACGAACCACCAATTTCGACAAAATTCTTTCCGCTTCCCGCCTGCAGCGACGAATGACCGTAGGTAGTAATGTAGTCGATAAAATCTTCAATAACAACCGCTTTACCAAGGCCTTCGACCTCCTCGGTAGGTCGACCGCGGATATTTTTCATGCTATCATCCGAAACCTCAAAAGATGCCGCGAGGTGAGTAGGCATGATAAACGATCCAGCAGGGATGTCAACCTTGGCAAATACGGCTGCACCGTCCTTTTCTTTACCATCTTCACTCTCCACCTTCGTCGGGCGTATTTCGAACGCGCTCGCCTCCTCATCATCCGGGACGAAATCAAAAAGTTGCTTATCCACATCAAGACCGCGGTAGTCACATTCGAAGGGTGTCGGTTCACGAAGGCAATAGATGTTCTCCCATGCACGAGGAGGAGCGTGGAATGATCGCTGAGTGGCGCCATCATAATGAACTAGGCTCGGTTCACCTGATTTCATGTCACCAATTCGCTCGTAGATCTGGTAATCAATCTCGTCTGTTTCGGCGTACCAATGTTTACGACAAGATACGTCGCGACAGGCAACGAGGAAGGAGCGTGGTTCATAGTAGCCCAAGTGACCCTCCTCGTAAATGTGAATGGAGCGTACGCCAGGGGCGGCTTCGAGATTGTTGATAAGTAGTTCACGCTTGGGATTCACACCCTTGTCCGCACGTGGATCAAGGATGGAGGGAGCAATGCCAATATGTACTGCCATAACACCATTCGGAGAGAGCGAATTCACAAGAGCGTTGATCACTCCGAAGTTGGTGTATTCGTCGTGTTCTTCCGGATCCATGGCATCAATGATGAGCACATCGAATTCATCCTTGAAACCATTATCGACAAAGTACTGGAAAGCATCGGCAAATATCAAGTTCACTCGAGCATCATCGAAGCAGCTTGGAACACTACCTACAATTTCGGAGCAATTGCTTAGAACGGGCATGTGCTCTTTCGAGACTTGCACGACCTTCTCATCGATTTCTACCATGGTTACCTTTTTGACAGACTTGTGGCGTAGGACCTCGCGTAGTGTGGCACCTCCACCTCCACCAATGATGGCTACATTCTTCGGTGAGGGATGGGCAAACATGGCAGGGTGTACGAGCGTCTCATGCAACTCTCGTTCATGGTCGATATTTGTCTGTGAAAAATGAGGTGCGCATGAATCGCGATGAGAAATTGACAACACACTATAAATAATAGGCAAGACATCTGGTGTAGTAGTACACACCTGCAACGCCCCATCCAGGAAGAACAACCGCGTTGGACTGACATATTCATTACTCAACCATCGTGGATCTCCCGGCTTCAATCCCAATCGTTGGCCATCTTCATAACTCGGCGTCTCATCCCGTTCAATCGTATCCCAAATTTCAATCCGCCGATATGGCGTCTGCATCGTGACAATCTGCTTCTTGTACACCACCTCAAGTGGCGATGTTACCAAATTGGCCAAATCAGACTGTCCATCCAAATAATGCGCTTTGCGTGCATCCTCGGTACGGAATCCACGTAGTTCATGCGACCAGAGTGTTACGGGTGTCTCCTTTTCCCCCGTCTCGGCATTGATGCGTGGAATGCCAAACAATGCCTCAATGGTTGGAAGCAATGGCAGCAATGGCCTTTCACTAGTAGTGAACAAATCAAGTGTGATTACCCCCTCATCGGGCCATGTGTGGAAGGAAATGTGACTTTCGAGGAGCACACCCACGCAGGATACGCCAGCGGGATGGAGTGAGTGACAATGATAAGAAAGCATGGTAAGTCCTCCCGCCTTGACAGTTTCTTGCATGGCATCGGCAAGTCGAGATTCGGAGTTGAGGAAGCCAGCGTCGAGATTTTTAATGTCTACTAGTAGGTGCTGGCCCGATGGATTGTTCTGATCACGTAGTAGTGGTTTGTCCTTTTCATCTGCTCCTTTTTGTTGATTGGTTGCATTGGTCTCGTACACAATCGGTCCTCCCGACGCGTCCCCCTCAAGTACTGGCGGGACAATATTCACATGCGTCTCCTTAATTTTGTACCCCAAAGTGGCAATATGATCTGTGGGGGTTCGCTTCGGCTGTTTGATGATAACCTCACCGTGTGCATCATACATGTCGGATGTCATGAGAATCGTTCCATCTGGGGAAACAATGACCTCCTTTGCCTTTTTGGATGTAGCGCTTCCATCACTTCCACTACTACCACCCAAGCTCTGATTGACGGAGTCGAACCCCTCGGCCAACTTGCGTGCGGGTGCGTTGATATCGCTGGTAGTACTTCCACTTCCACCCCGTTGTTGCTTGTTGTTTATCCTAGAACCAACACCAATGGCTTTCATGCCTGCATTGGGCATAATCATATTCGAGTGATCTAAATAATACTCCGGTAAAGGCACCCGTAGAAACGAAAGGATGGGATTAATTAACGCTGGATTCGTTGGGCCGAACATGACCCCGGCAGTGAAGGCGAGTGCCATCGTCGTAGTCATGACGGCAAGGAAGATACGCACATCTATGACATATCCCCTGGGTGTAGCATCGACAGTGGGGAGCATTGCCGCCGCCGCGGGAGGTAGTGGCGTAGCGGCACGCCTATTTGGTGGACGGTTATTGTTCATTGTTTACTCGATAAATGATGGCTGCGCGTTGGATCGAAGTTATGACACTAGCATTCCCATCGATTTATTCCCATGAGCGTTAGTTAATATCATGCCTGGGTTCGTAAGTTCACTTGGATTTTGTATTGGTTTGGGGCACAAGCCCGCGCCGCATAAAAGCAAGACGAAATCGTCTGGGGGAGATACCATACAAAGCTATCCAAAATAATTTTGTCTCACTATATTGTACGTCATTGTGCGATGTGTGCTGACGTAGAGCTTGAATTCAAGCCGAGAGCAAGCCTTTTTGCCGGGAACAAAATTGTCATTAAGTCCGTCTTCTTCCGGAAGGAAATTTGGAAGTTGCTTGTTCCTTCCGGTTTCTTGTTTCTTGCCTCCCCGCTGCCCCACCAAAAAAACCACCCGCCTGCATCCTCCATCCATTTCGTAAGAGTAATACTCCTACTCGAAGACGACTCTGCAAGAGGAACCTCTACTCCTAAAATTTAACGACTTTATGAATGTCGACATCGATAAATAATGCATTCACTGATTTATTCTGTCTTGGAATGATCTTTGCAGAACCCCCAAAATCGTCCCAAACTCATCTCGAGCGTAGGCGAAGCGTCTAAGATTTCATTCACGTTCACACCTCCATCCTCAATACACTTATCTCCCATTATGTCATATATCCAATCGATGCTTTGTTCTGCTACTTTCTTCTGATCATTCTTGTCGGATTTTGCATCAACATTGTTTTCTCCACCCTCCAAATATGCCCAAACCTCTTCCCTCCATTTACCCATGACATTCGTATCCGGAATCCAATCGGCCACTGTTCGTTCTTCCAACAAATAAGTCACAAGCTTCACATTTGCTTTCGCAAATGCTGAGGCATTCTCGTCACTCACTACAAAGTCAACTGCTTGTCGTATTGCCACACGAGTGTATCCACTAAGAAAAGTTCGCAACAACGGTCCCAATGTCCTATCCATATTCCGCTTCGACTCCTTTAACACTTGATTCCGCATTGGTCCCAACAATGGTAAATTGGATATCGCATTTCCCAATATGTCAAATTTGGTTGTAAATTCAAATATGGCATCGTATAATAATCTTGTGAATAGTGAATTGATGGCATCACTCTCCAAGAAGGTCCGTACCGTTTGAGCATCATACTGATTGCCATTATTTTCTCCGCGAATCGAAGATAGTATGCGATTGGTAAGTTCTTTACCCAACAAGTCCGCGGGAGTACGTTGTTCTTCTCGACGTAATCGCGTTTCGATACTGTTCCAATATTTGATGTACTGAGCGTAGGATCGATCGGTGAAAATAATGGAGGACGATCGATCATTGTTGTTGAAGAATAATTCATTCATGATTGCTTTGACCTCGGATGATGAGAGGAATGATTCGAGTGGTTGGGATGCTAGATGATTGGCAATTTTACGTATTTCTACCCGATCGGCAGTGGTGGTGGTGGTGGTGGGTGATGGATCTATTGCGGTGATGTCATTATTTGCAGCACTACTTGACAATAAAAATTTGGATGTTGAGGGGGAGCTGTTTCTTATTGTTGTGTACATAATGTGTTGCCGGTGAAGGGAAAACATATCCCATCGAATACTGCTGCTTCTGCTACTACTCGTTCCGGTCGGCGTCGTCGCCGTCCGCGGCGGTGGTGGCAATGTCGGTTGTTGGAATCCATGCGCTGTACTGAGAAAAACCGACACCGTTAGAGCGGTCGATATCATCAGAAAGGTGATGGTACGAGTGGTCAATGATAATGCCGCCATGATTATTCATTGATGGAGGAGGATGTTGATCGATGATGCTGTATCAACCATCAACCATCAATATCTAGGTCCATGACCATGGACCGATGATGTTTGATGCTGGTGTTTTTTGTTTTGTGTGGGCGGGCGGGTGCTGAATGTTGAAGAGAGCCTTCCCGCCAAATCTTTGCCGCCTGTAGGATTCGAACTCCCGCCAAAATTTTCAGCGATGCGATAGTATCCTTCTTCAGCAGGTTCTTCGAGAAACTAAAGTTTAGCTACTCCTACTTATTTTGGATATCTACTCACCACAACTAAGCAGTAGGAAAGTTCGCTAAAGTAGCTTGACTTTCGTGTTACAGAATCTCTTTTCATCTCCGCACTCATCCTCTCACCATCCACCAACACAAAACGATGGCCGCTGTCCGACGATCCCTCTGCTACACTAGCCCTCCACCATCGCCGGGAAGTACTATTCATAATAGCATCCATCCCCCCTCTTGCATCATGGTGGTCACTGGCGGGGATAGCAAAACCAGCAATACTCGAAATGAATCTAGCGCCAAACCGAAAATGATGGAGAGGAAATTATCTGCTCAATCGCAAGATGAAAGCGTCGATTCGCTATTAGATGATGGTCCACCCACCAAGCCGGAGCACAAGCGTAGTTCTGTGAGGTCCGATGGGAGTAACAATTCTTCATCATCTACGTCATCATCGTCGTTATCGCCTACTAGAAATCGCTCCGGACTGGCAGGCAATTCGAGCGGTAATTCTGGTATACCAACAAAGTTTCAATTCTACAAGTCCATAACTCGATCACCAGGGGGGAGTGTAAGTGTAACCGCATCGACAGATTCTCCATCAGATAATGTCAGTAGGGGTAGCGATGATGCCCTTGATGTTGCCATTGGGGTTGGTCGCGGTGGCAGCAGCAGTAGCAGTAGAGGTGGATTAGTGTTAGGAGCAGGAGGTGCGAAGAACAAGCACAAGGCTGATATTGTAAAGTATCCGATTCCTGATGGGGCAGCTGCTATTGCTGCTGCTACTTCTGCTTCTGGTAACAAATATAAAAACAAAAAGGGAGTCGACCCCCCTGAGAAGGAATTGCCAACAACGAGGTTTCTTCAGATGCAACGAGAATTGCAGCTGCAATCGGGAGCTCACCACACCAACCCATCACATCAGACGCTAATGAGGGATGGCTCCTCATACCACATACCACTCAGCAGTGGAAGGAAGGGGGGTGAGAAATCTTCATTGGTGTTTCCTGATAGCAATGATGCATGGAATGATGATAACAGCGATGATTATCCCAATGGGCCAATGGATCCCATCGAATCCGATGAAGACTTATCTCCAATGGTTGCCAAAAAAGATCATCCCCTCGCGGCGGCTGTTGTTAGCGCACTTGCGGCTGCTCACTCGGCTGCTTCTCCAAGACCCACGCCATCGACGATGTCTGCGCAACAGTATAACGCTATGTATCGCTCCCCCGGCGCACCTGGAAGTAGTAGGAACACGAACAATTCTCAATATCAAAACTCCATTCAATATCCCCGATCCGCGCATAGTTTGCCACACAATGTACTACCCCCGCAACAGCTGATGCAATATCTTCACTCGGGTGGTGGTGGGAGTAGTGATGGAGTTGGATGTGGATTTGGATTGCAGCGAGGACAACATCCCTACAACGGTGCTGCTGTTGCCGACGGTGTCATATCTCCGCCATTTCAAAGTAATGGTGGTCCGAACCAAAAATCCTCCTCCTCTACCATGTCTCATTCGTTTACACGCCGCAGTTCGCACGGACATCAATTTCAGCAGCAGCAGCAGCAGGGAGGACCGATCTTTAAAAGGCGTTCATCGGATTACAGCTCCCACCATCATCTATACTCGGATGGCATTGATTTGCTTAAGAAAACGGCGAGTGAGGCCCAAGAACGTGAAGAAGTTGACACGCTGAACCTTGGGATCAACTATCTTCAAAAGATGGAAACAGCTATGGAAAAGGGAGAGGGCAGGACACAAAATCAGCAGCAATATTTCATACCACCGCCACCTCTACAGCAACATCGTCCACAGCATCAACAACAACAGCAGCACCATCACCAGCAAGCCCAACATCATTCCCCCCGAAAGGGTGCCCCTCCATCGCCGGCATCATTAGCTCGAATGCATCCACCTCCTCCAAAAGGAAACAAAACGGAGAAAGCCAGAAGCGCGAGCCTGGGTGTTCATGACATGTTAAGCATAAATGAATCATCCGCCTCGGTTTGGCAAGAACAGCAGCAGCAAGAGGGGGGGCGTACGCACCGGCCTCCACCACCTCCCAAACCAATGTCAATGTCCAACCCGTGCACTCCCGTTACATATAATCGTCCGCGCCTGGGTATAACCGCAGCAGATGCAATGAACTATGTGCTGAATGCTTCGGTACAACCACCGTTCCGTAGAGCTCATGATGATAGTGAAGTTCCTGCGGACGGCCGTAGTGGTGGGCAGTTCGACGAAATCAGAAACGATCAGTCTTCCAAGGATATGGAAGTGTTCTTAACCAACCTACTGAGAGGAGATCATGGTGAAGCTCGAGCAAAGGACAATGATGATAATGTCGGTCATGCTAATAACCGCAGCTCGGGGTCAACGCAGAAGAAATTCGGCTTGCCTCGCAACAACGCAGCCGATGATGGCGTATCAACAAATTCGCCCGACCAAGACGACGACGATTTCGAACACAATACATCGCTAAGCAAGTACGCCGAGGATAAGCATGGTTTGCCGTCGTGCGATCGATCTCCGTCTATGTCTGGTAAAAGTTTGGACCCTCCCGAGGATGACGATGAAACCAACCACGGCGATGCTGATTTTGAGTTGCATCTTAAGCACAATTCAAGCATCCATTTGCCTACCGCGCAATATGAGGAATTCTCCGTTGAAGTGGACTCCGTGGATCGAGACATGTTACCCCATCTTGCATCACATGATGAAGATATCAATGGGAGCATCAGCAGCGCGAATAAAACTAATGCATTGGGTCCGCGGAGCCAACAGCCTGGGGGGACCACAGGAATTGTCCTCGAGGACGGATTTTCTGCTAGAATTAATAGAGATTATGCCGGTCCGACAAAAATAGCGACAGAAAGGCTTCAGAGAGAACCGTCGCTCTCGGATTCAAGCCAGAACAGCAGCGACGTCGATGACGACCCACAGAGCGTACTTGATGATGTCGATGGTGAACTTCGACAAAAATCGAATAATCATTCGTCGAGTGAGGGGTTATCACGTGAAGAGAACGACGGGGAAGCGATAATGATGAAACTGTGCACCCATCTCTTTCCGGATGGGATGGACGTCAAACAAAATAGCAGTCTGGCATCACTAATTACCCTTGATAGCATAAAGCTGGAGTGGGACGATGAAGATCCCGATGAGCCGGGTTATGTCGTTCATCGACTTACAAAGTCTCAGCTGATGGGTATAGAAAATGCATTTGACACAATAGTAGCCCCGTTGTTGAAGCATCGTCTCGAGGGATCCACCGACAATAACTTTGAACACGATTTGGAGGAGGCGGAAGTGGTATTAGACAAGGAAGAGAGACAACTCAAGTTAGAGGCCGAGAAGAAGAATAATGCAACTGAATTGGGCAAAGAAAGTGAATTAGAATCGCTCACTCTTCAAGTGAAGGATATGCTACGTGAATCTGTTCCTGGTTTCCCCGGAATTTATCATCCTGGCAAGGGACAAACGGGTGACATGGAATGCTTTTATTTACCCATCATAACCAGCTCACAAAAAACGGGCTTTGAACCGACAAAAGATATTGTGCTAAAGCCTGGGATTGTCTTTGCCAAAAATTATTTGGTCCAGGGCGAGCTCGGCAGTGCGGCTTTCAGTACGGCGTATCGATGTCTTGATCTTTGCTCCGAAGTAGATGAAGACGGTTTCCAAGATGAGGTGTGTCTGAAAGTGATTAAGAATACGAAAGACTACTTCGACCAATCTTTGGACGAGATCAAAATTCTGCAGTTGCTCAAGGACACCGGTAGAGTCAAAGAAAACAACATTGTGGAAATGAAATCATACTTCTATCACCGCGAACATCTTGTCATCGTTACTGAACTTCTGCGTCAAAATTTGTACGAGTTTGGAAAGAGCATCGTTGAAAGTGAAGGACCGCTGTACTTCACACGAATGCGGCTGTCTCATATTATTCGACAATGTCTAATTGCGTTGAAATTCGTGCATGAGTTAGGACTGATGCACTGCGATATCAAACCAGAAAATATATTGCTGTGTTCGTATTCAAGGGCGTTGGTAAAGATTATCGACTTTGGATCCAGTAGCTTTACTACCGATCGACAGAGCTCTTACATCCAAAGTCGTAGCTATCGTGCACCTGAGGTGATTCTCGGCCTTCCTTACGATGGGAAAATTGACCTCTGGTCCTTGGGGTGTGTTGTCGCCGAGATGTACACAAACGAGGTTACGTTCCAGAATGACTCCGAGGTGTCCATGTTAAGTCGAATTGAAGCCATCTGCGGTCCATTCCCTCGCCATATGATTGCCAATGGTCGTAACAGCCATCGCATTTTTACTGATTGTGGTTTGATTTATGAACAGATATCTCCCGAAGATGATAGCTCAGAGGATGAAACCGACAAGTCTCTATTTGATGTATACCAACCAAAGATGACCACCATTTCTGCAAGGCTTGGTTTTGATGAGGACTTACTAGAACAATCTCATCGCTCCGAAGATGTGAGTATGGAGAATTTTATTGCGCATCTCAACTTAGTATATGTTACTCAAATTGCGTTTCTCTCACTGTTTGTATTTCATCCCGCCAGGATAAACAACGAGCATCATTTGCAGACTTTGTCCGGAGTTTGTTAACAATCGACCCGGATAAAAGACCGACTGCTGCTGAGGCTTTGAACCATCCTTGGATAAAATCAAGTCTTGATCTAACTGAGGAAGATATCAGGTATCAGGGTTGAGGCGTGTCCATTTTTGCTATGTTCCAGTTATTTGCACGGTGATCCCGTAACCACATCTTGGGAACGTGGTGTCACTAAATAACTATTATCATATTGGTATGGTATATGTTCTATAATCTATAATCAGTGGCTATTTATCTTCTAGCAGAGCCTTGTTGATTTGCTTCAGTGTTTCGATCTGCATATCTTTTGCGTTCAAATGCTCGGTCATTGATGAAATGACGCTTTCCAACTCCCTAACACGAGACTCTTGTACAATATTTGCACCATTATTAGCTTCGGTAGATATCTGAAATCTTACCGATTGCTGATGTGCCATGCACGTTGCGTCCAAGGTTTCCAATACACGTCTCTTCTCCAACTTTGCGACTTCAATCTGTTCCGCCAGATCGGTGTTCTTGATTCTGAGATCATGAACCAATTGCGTCAATTTATCAACCTCAGTAGTATCCGATTTGTTTTTGCTCATACGCAACATTTCTTTAGACAGACCTTCAGCTCGGTGCTTAAGACTATTCCGCTCCGCTTTCAGCTTCTTGTAATCAGATTCGCATTTGGATGCAATCTGCTTCAGTTGCCTACAATCGGATTCAAGCGTTGACGCATTCTCCTTCGCATTCGTTAATTCTTGTTGCAGCTCACTCGCTTGTGCTTTCAAGTTGGCAATATCCTTTTCAGCTGAAGAATACCTGTCTTGCGCTTTAACCAAATCAATTCTCAATCCCTCAATCGTTGAAATCTTTTCGGATTGTATTGAGGCTTGTTTGACTAACTCGGATATTTGATTCTTCAGTCCGTCGATTTTTCCATCTCTTGCCTCAACTGCAGCAAGGAGAACCGCCTTTTCATTGTTGAGCGCCTTCACTGCTTTTTCGTGTAATGCATTTAAATGGATTTGGGCTTGGTTCATGTCGTCGATTGTTTGCGCTAGTTCCGTCGCTTTCGCCTCGGACAATTCAAGTGCAGGCTTGAGGACGTGTTCAGCAACCCGACTTTGCTGCAGCGCTATTTCCAACTCCCGATTTACTTCATGAAACGCCACTAATTCATCACGAATCTTCGAGATGGTAAAATCTTTTGACAGTAGAAGGCGATTCATCTCAGTGGACTCTGCGCCAAGTCGCGTCGGCTGCATGCTAGGTGACGATTCGTCTTCTTCCACATAAATCGAATCATCGTATTCGAATGAATGGGAAAGCGCCGTTTTGGTCGTTAGAGACGAAAGACTGCCTTTGTAATTTGCTAAACTGAGAGCTAGCACCAAGGATTCGCGAGATTTTCGATTTGTGGCATCAAGCTTCAGACGGCCATGTGAAGAAGAAATCAAGGCGAAACGTTTTGGCTTTGAAGGATCAACCTCTGCTCTAAAATGAAGGACAGGCTCCAAGTCATTGGTTGCTTTATCTTCTACGGAGCCATGAGATGTTGAATCAATATAAATGCAACTGTTGGATATGAAATCGCCATCGCTGACAATGTCAATCTTGAGCCGGAATACTGCGGCGCCATCCACCTCTTGTAGATTTCCAAATGATACGGATTTGGTGCCTCCCAACAGACTGTTCTTTGCATAATCAAGATATGATTGCTCCATGGCAACAGGGAACGGTAGGGTACATGTCTGAAGAAAGGTGTCGTCACTTGTAACTATGCAGCGAAGGTGATGCCCAACATCTGACATGCTGGGCTGGTAGGCTGCGTAGCATGCACAACGTAAAAAGGTCCAATTTTGTGCATCCTTGCTTTCCCCATCAGTAGACTGTTGTGAATCTTTGTTCAAAATTCCGATATCAGTGTTTGAACGATACCATTGAAATGTGTAACCATTCTTTCCAAGCGGGCACGCTTCATCTTTTGACAACCGCACCGAGATGACTGTATTGTTGGTTATTGGTGAAGAATTTCCAGGTTGGATTTGATCAAATCCCGAGGATGATTGGATGAAAATGGAGCATGGTCCCTGATTGTTCATGTCATCTGCGGAAGGGCTGTTGTCGGTTACTAATTCGTCGCCATCCTGGGGCTTAGAATCCACATCTAAAACCTCCTCTTTCGCCTCGTCATTTACTGCACCGATATCTTCCGACTTCATGTCACTCTGATTCTCACCGTCTAGATCTTGATACTCATCCTTAATTTTGCGTTGTCTTTCGTCCCTTAGTTCCTTAACCTGAGTCGCCGCATCGACGGCAAGTGTCGCAGCTTGATAACCCCATCTACTCAAGCGTCCACGTAGTTCGGTAGCGGCTTGCTTTGCGAATTTGGCGGCATCGTCTCGCGATACTAGTGTTGATAATGACTGTGATGATGATTCATTAACCTCCGCTTGTGCACATTCATCATTGTCGCTAGATTCCTGATCGATTTCGATTGCGTCGGAGGAAGCCTTCATTGGTGATGTGGCACCATCATCAAGTTCGAATGCACAGCTCCCATCGTCCAATTGAGCGGAGGTGGGGGTACTTGGAATCGGTGGTGCAAACTCCAGTGTTAACGGAAATAACGATTTCCTCAGGAATGATAATATGTCAGTGAACTCCATACTCTCCAATTCCTCGGTCATAGCATTATTTTCACCATCACTGCAAGTTATGATCTTTACCAGAACATATCCCACGGGTACTTGCACTTGCACATTTGAACCTTCGCCGCAGTCATGTTGCTCCACGCATTCGATGACAGTTGGCTCTAATTTGGTACCGTTCATGGTGTCATTGTTTTCACTGGCTATTTCTTCGTCGACAGCCTGGGCCACAGTAGCCACCTGCTCTGAATCTTCCATTTCTTCTGTGGTTGATTCGTCACCCTCCGTATATGTCATTTTCTCACTAGCTATGTGCTCACTCACCTCCAATGCTTCCCTCCCTTCCTCAACGACGTCGATAACCTCCACTTTACTTGAATCACTCTCTTCTCCAGCATTCGCTACCATCGGAATAACCACCATATGTGACTCTACCCTTGCGCCGGTGCACTCGTCGTCGTTCATAGGCAACAAGATCATCCTGGAAGAGAAATCCTCGTAGGATGAAAACTCCGCAGTGATTAATGAAGATGCGCCTGTCATTTTTGGAATTAGCTACTGCTACAACCTACTTGCCATTATTCCCGACATTGCGAGTGCGGTGATTACTACCACCTACTTCGCCGTCGGCATGACAACAATGCCGGCAATGTCCATGGTCCATGATATTATTTTGGTATTGTGCATGGGCATGGATCTTCAATCATGGTGGAAGTGGCGGGAAGCGATGGCGAGAAATGAGCACCACAGACAGACAGATTGAGACAAGTGACCCCGTCGCCGGACAGACTGGCGCTGACGACGTCACCGTCGGTCGATCGACGTCACCGTCAATGACCTGCCACGTGGAAAGCAAATGGCGGGAGAGAACATAGACGTGGAAACCTGCGAACTCCGTGAGAGATCAAGATACGATGGCAATAATCAGTAATTCATTGACTGTATTTGCATATAAATACTCCACTCATCTTCAACAGCAATGCATCCCCCTCTATATCTAACAACCTTTAATTGTTGTTCAACTCCCTCAAATTTTTCCAAGTTGAGCAGCCATCACAGCCATAACCGTCCACATTCGATTCTCCGCCTCGGGGAATACCAAACTCTGTTCCGAGTAAAAGACCTCATCACTAACCTCCTCCGGATGACGGGGCAAGCAATGCAAAAAGACAGCACCAGGATTGGCTTGTTTCATCAACGTGGCATTCACCTGATATCCATCGAACTCCTTCACACGCTTGGCATATTCTGCTTCCTGTCCCATCGACACCCAAGTATCGGTAACGACAACATCACTTCCCTGTACGGCCTCGGATGCCACCGTGGTAGTAAATACATCTTTCGCGCCATTCTCACTCCCAAGTCTCCTCGTCGTTTCAAGGATATCGGCATTCGCTTCATACCCCACAGGTGTGGCAATTCGAATGTTCATCCCCAACTTTGCACCCCCGAGCATGAGATCATGCAAAACGTTGTTCCCATCGCCGACCCAAGCTAATGTCTTGCCTCGTAAGTCACCAAAGTGATCTTCCAATGCCATTAAATCCGCTAATGTTTGGAGGGGGTGATGCAAGTCGCTTAGAGCGTTAATGACGGGAACGGTAGCATGCTTGCTCAATTCGGTGATATCATTGTGAGAAAACACACGCGCTAAGATGATGTCGTTAAACCTACACAGCAATAGGTGAAGATGAATGAGCAAAATCATGAGAAAGTACACAATTTAATATTCATACTGCCAACTGCGTGTGTGTATGACGTTTCAACTTCACTTACCGACTCAAAACCAAGGCAGTATCCTTCATAGATTCATTCACACCCAACTGAATATCCGATGGACCGAGGAACAGTGCTTGTCCACCCAACAACACCGCCCCCGTCTCCGTCGAGACGCGAGTGCGCGTCGAACGCTTCTGAAATATCATCGATATACTCTTGCCGGTGAGTGGTTTGGGCGCCGATGTTGGTTCGACGGTCGATTGCTTGCCGTAGGTGTCACGGTATTGTTTGGATAGATCGAGAAGACCGCGGAGTTCGGGATTGGTTAGTTTGTCGATGGAGATGAAGTGTTTTCCGGCGAAGCCAGATAGGGCGGAAATGGACATGGAGCGTTTGGTACTGTTGCTGTTCGCATTGCGGTGGTTGATGAACGACGACGACGACAGCGACGACGAGCAACTGGAACTACTACCGCTGCTATTCGCGATGATGGCAGCAGCTGCATAACGGGCGGTGGAGCCGGTGGTGCCGGCAAAGCGGCGTATAGGAGATAACATCATTCTCGTTTGGTTATGGTTATGCTTGGTTATGGCATCGATCTCAAAAGATATCTTTGATCTTTTGCTTTTGATAGCTAGAGCCAGAGATCTGTAGTAACAACTTCTTCTTCCCGATCAGCGGAAGCGGAAGGCGGACGGAAGTGAACAAGTCCGTCACCTCGAGCGTCGAGCGCTCGCCACAAACCTCGTCCGTCTCGTTGAAGTTCTTCCTACGGAGGGTATCTTTCCCGAATTTCCCTCTTTCATTAAGTATCTTTCCAGATTTTATCGTTCCGTTAAGTATCTTTCGGAGATTTTCCCGCCATATCAAGGTCTGCCACACGAGATCCGAGATCACAACCAACCATTCACCATCAACATCACCATCACCATCAACCAACTCACTGCCTCCTACATTACCATGGCGACCGGCCACTCCATAATAAAATCCAGAACCATGACCCTTCGCCGCCACCGTAGCTCTTCGCATCATTGGCGCTTTGGCGTCGTGATGATGGCGGTGATTTCATGCGCAACAATTGTCCTCCACCCGACGCTGCTCCTAATCGATGCATATTCTTTCGTCTCGTCCCGACATCGATCCCAATTATCGCAGCAGAACAAATATTCACAAAACACATGTATCTCTTCGCATAGACAACAGCCATCATCATTGGCATCGTCTATCGTGATGAAGAAACCGCCCAATCGTTCGCAACTCCAAATTCCATCCTCTGCCGGGGAAGAATCATCGTCGTCGGAACTACCCGCCAACCTGAAACGATACGTCGTGGCCAAACGCCCAACCTTGGGTCATGTTGTACCCAAAAAAGCTAGAACACGACAATACAAGCCGGAACAATCATCATCACAAGAACAGCAACAACTGGTGGCAGTGGCAGCGGGTGGATCCAACTCGGCCATCCTACGCCCCCAAGGCATCACGCGCGATAGTGAACGATACAATAACCCATCCAGTTTACGTATCCTCGGTGGATCCATACGTGGACGTAAATTGGAATCACCTAATGTTTATCTACGTCCTATGATGGGTAAAGTCAAAGAGGCGGTCTATTCCACATTCACTAGCTTTGGCTTGTACGAAGAATCGACCAAGGTACGACATTTGGATATATTTAGTGGATCGGGATCGGTTGGATTGGAAAGCCTAAGTCGTGGTGCCTCCCATTGTACCTTCGTGGATATGTCCTCCGATTGTTGTACTACATGTGAACGGAATGTACAACGATGTGGTTTCGATGGTTGGATTGAGGGTGGAATAGGATCGGGCATATCCGATGAGGGGGAACCACAGGCTCGTGTTGTATGTACTGATGCATATCGGGCATTGCGTCATCCCGAAATTGTCGGTATACCATCCAATTCCAAATATGATATTGTGACACTCTGTCCACCGTATGAAGAAATTGTGTATGCGGATTTATTGGAGGCTGTGGCCAATTCGGTTTTGGTTACCGAGGATACGATAATTTTGGTGGAATATCCCGTCGAGTTGGGATGTTTGCCACATGTGATTAGTAGGGAGGATGGTGGTGTATTGGTTGGTGTCAGGAATCGACGATATGGAAGAACGGTGAGTATGTTTGTTTTCTTGTCGAGATGGTGTCAGAGTGTTTTCTGGGTTATCGTTTCAATCCTCTTTTCTCTTTTTTTATCATCGAGATCTCATTATTTGTGCATTTTGTTGCTTGTTGTATGGCCGGTAGGTTATTGCCATGTACATTGTCAATCCTACGGGAGCAAGGGAGGCAGCCCAGAGTAAACCGGAAGAATTTATTAGCATATAAAATAGTTGGAGTTGGTTGCATCTTGAATACATCTTGTGATCTCCGACAGCCAACAGCCTATCCGAACATGAATTGTCATCATACGAGGAGCAATCTTCCTCCACGCCCACAACACCGATCTTGCCAATATCACGGCACTGACCGAAATGTCTTCGGCATCCATAAATGCAAGTCTAAAGCTGCAAGAGAAGAAGAAGTATCGTAGTGAGAGATGTTGTTCATCGCCGCCAAATCTGTGTCCAATCAATACACCACGTATCGTACATAGAGACCCGCTAGGCGTCATCCTCCCGCCAAATCTCTGCCACGTGTAAGCAATAGGGCGTCAGTCTCCCGCCAAATAGTTGCCACGTGTAAGACCGTCGACGTCGACAAACCTCCTGCCAAATATTTTTTGCCACGTGTAGCTAAGGACACCACCGACCGATCACCGACACCGACCTCAACCATAAACACAAACGTCCGCCGCCGCCGTCTACTACACCACCGACCCTCGAACAACCGCATAATTGCTCCACTGTCTACGGGAAAATCATCCGTTGTCAACAAGCACAATGCCCAACATCTTTTTCAATGAAGAGAACTTCGTTCTGGCTTTCCCTCTGATCGCGTTGTGTTCGACATATGTAAGCTTCGCAAATTGATGTCATTGTCGTCGGTGGATGTGGTGACTTGGCGGGATGCATCTTCATATTTATTGTTACCAAATCCACGAGATGAATTTTTTTCTCTCACATATCACGTTCTTGGATGTTGTTATTCTCCAGGCATTTTTCAAGTTCGTTCCGCTCAAGTTCGGGCTTCCGTTAATTGCTCTCGTGTCATTGATTGTCCAAGCGCGGGCTAAACTTATTGCAAGTGAGTACAAGACCTTGAAAGTGATGGATGGATGGATAAATAGATGGAAAATTTATCGGATTGCATATCTTCTAACACTTGTATTATCAGGCCGCAGTACAGATGAACACGTTGATAGAACTATCGTAAAAGATCTTGTTTCAGATGAAGACGCTCTTCTCGCAAGGAATGAAGCTAAGGCAGAGAAAAAGCAGCGCAAGGTAGAACAAAAGTTGAGGGAGAGGATTAAGGCAGAAAAAAAGAAAGCAGCTAGTAGTAGTAAAGACACAGGCGATGATGACGACGAAGGGGAACTGATTGCTAAGTTCGCGAAAGGATCGCGAAAGACCAAATGAGCTCGTGTTCATGATGATGGGATACAATAATGGCATGGCGTGCAGGAGATGATGAGAGCTCAGATAATCACAACTAAGAGGGATGGAAAGTGAGGGACCTCTTGAGGAGTACCCAATGTGGCTAAAATTATTCGTAATGTTGCATTCCACTGTTGCGGAATACATAATACATGAACCGATGACAGATGACTATGCTTACATTTTGCCACGACGTCGGGAAAAGCAACGTAAAAGTAATGATGTCTCTCCCAGATGATGGTTCGCCATCGACTTGGTATTGTGCAAAGTTTATCTTCTACAATAAACAGACGGCACGAAGGTGTTCTGAAATAGTTGACTTAGATTAGCACAGTACACCACCTTCATGGGTGGGAACTTTTCAATGAACGCGAAAAATTACTCATATAATGCTGATACAACATTGGCATAACCCTCATCCTCGTCGACCCCCGATGTGTCGTCGCCGCCATCATCCATTGCATCTTCTTGTGGCATCATAGGAGCATCTACATTGTAATACTCCATCTTCTTCGCGGCAGCCTTCTTTTTCTTCGACGCGTGCGCCGCTCGGACTTGATCTTCGGCATCTATTATTCGCTGATGAGTTGCATCGCGATCCTTCTCCGATTTCTCAATTAAAGCAAGTCTCCGTGCAGTGGAAGCGTCCACTTTAGCTATTTCACGTTCAATCTGATTAATCATCTCGCGAAGCCTAATGCATCGCTCGGATGATTCCAATGGCCCGTCGGCGTCAATTTTATCCCAACTGTTGGAAGAAATTGGATTGCCAGCAGTATCTACAACTTGAACCTCTCCAGCAGCAGCTCGAAACGCAAGCGCCATGCCAAACAGTCCAGATGGATCGACAGTAGCGGTTGGCTGGAATGAGACTCCGGTGAAGCTTTCGTCGCTCATACATTTTCGCATGATGAAACCCTTGGCAATAGTCTCAGCACGACCCCTTTTGTTTAGAATCGTATTTGGGCTGATCTTTTTCTCCGGATCTTGGCCTCTCATCTTCTTGGCCTTGCGTTCAATCTCTTTGAGCGCTTTCTCATGATCACGAACTCGCTTTAATCGGCGTTGCTCCAGCATCCGCTTTTCTTCCAACTCGAGCTTCTCTGCCTTTTTAGGATCCTCCTTTGGTGAAGCCTTCGCCTTAGCTTTCATTGCCTTCTCTTTGTCTTTCTCCTTCTTAACTTCGAGCGCACTTTGCTTCTTGAGCGCCACGGCCCTTGCTTTCGCTTTCTTCCTCCCTTCCATGCTGAAGTCCAGAAGCCCGTCCGTGGCCAGCAATTCATTGAGTTCGTCCGTTTCAGATCGTTGGGTACGTTCACAACTGACATTCATATCGTCCGCTTCGTCATCGGATTCGCAAAGAGTGTCGAAGGTGAATACCGAATCATTATACTCATCGTCTGCCTCAATTCCATCAGCGCATGCGTCATTCAGCTGGAGCTCGAACTCTTCGAGTGCCCATCTACCCTCTTCAATCGCGTCCGACATTTGCTTTGTATTGAATGCAGTCGATCTCTTCTTCTTTGTGATATTTCCCGCAGCAGATGCAACATTGACATCATCCTCCGGGTCAAAACTTTCGATGATATCACCTTCTTTCACCCAAATAAACTCATGACTGCCCATGAACTCTACGAGAAAGTAACTCATTACTTCATTCTTCTTCAATCCTTGCTCTGCTCGTCGTTTGGCCGCCCTCAGGTCATCCCTGAGTTTTTCCGGTAGCCGAGTCTCATTACGTTCTGTGAGAGCTAGGTGCCAATCTTCTTTTTGGTCATCGGGAGCCAATCTTTCATGCACGCGTGGCGACGTGAGAGGGAAATGGTGAGATTAATGCTCAATCCTAAGCTGTTCCGGAACAAGATATCTACTTACATGCCAAGAACAATCGCTGGCCAATACGGCTTCTTCTTGCTTTCTCGGGCCCAAACAATTGCAGCCATGCACCCCCAAATACTAGACTGGTTGACACCTCGACAATTAATTTCATGAACTGGAGCAAGTGCTTTCCCGAGGATTCTGTCCAGTCGTTGAGAAATCTTCATTTTCTTCAATATCTCATGCTCAAATACATCTTCCGTGTAGCATCGTTTCACATCTCGATGAAGTTCCAAGACAGTATATCCCTCACCATTTTGAATTTTCATTTCCATGTTGTTAATCACCCGACGAAGAGAATTAATGAATGTGGCAATGTCTTTTGTTGCGTGTGCAACATCTCCCAAAATAGCATCTCTATCCAAATAATCCACCTTCCCTCCAGAGGAAATAAAGCTCTCGAAGGCATCCGTTAGCTTACTCATAAATTTCGGAGTCAAATTTGTCGATGCTATAATTGGCAATCTCTCTTTCCGCCACTCCGCTCGCTTTTGGAAGGTAGAGTGAACGTGAGATATACCCTTCCCCGGCAAGCGCGGCGGGGCATCGGATGGCATCATATACTCCTGCCACAGGCTGTTGAAAAAGTCACGCAGGTGCATCGCAATCGAAATGAAGGATGGGATGGCATTCTCGCGATTGCTTGGGTGCATATGGAACTTCATGCAGTTAGAGAAGACTCGCCAGACATCTAGTTGGATGGCACGAGTATTATTGTATTCTCGTCGACGAATCATCCGACACACATATCCCAAGTCGATGGGATTCTGGATGATTTTCGAATACATTGTCACCTAACGGTTGTGTAATCGTAGGAATAGGACGATGAGACTTTACACGTGATTTTCAACGACGATGTGATCAAGATTGATGCTGACAAAAACACGTACCTCGGGGTGTAGCAATATCACAGGTCGAGTGAACTCTGCAAGGAATGGGACCTTGCAAAACACATTCATGAGCGCTTCCACATTTTCATACTGCGCATCGGTAATTCCTGGAAGGGTCTCGTCCAATGAGGGAGTGCCAGCTTTTCGTTTGAGTAGGAGCGAGAGATTGGACGGAGATGGAGTTCCTTTTCCTCCGCCTACGGAACCACCTGGTGACTTTTTGGCCTGCTTTCCCTTGGGTCCCGCCGTCTTAGCCGCTGCTGCTCCCGATGTTTTGGATGGAGTGTTTTTACTTTTCTTTGCTGCTGGAGAAGACTTCGTTTGGGCGGGGGTGATTTTCTTCTCATTCACAAGGTGGCTGGACGATGGAGTGTCCAATGGTACTTTGGCTTCCTCCTTTGGTGCCGAATTCTTTTGTGGACTCTTCACATTCTCGGAGACAGGAGGGTCGTCCTTGGTGAAGAGTTCTTTCATAGGAGACTGCTCCTTCATTGGAGATGGTTCCTTCTTTGGAGGCTGCTCCTTCTTTGCAGAGGAGTTCTTCTTTTGGGGGGAAGACTCCTTCTTTTTGGGGCTTTCTACCGCTGCTTCCTTGACCAGAGATTTTTTAGTTCTCGATGGGGACCGGTCGGCTTTCGACTCCGGAACAGCAGATGACTCCTTTCCAGTCCATTGCTGAGGGTTGCTAGATTTATAGTTAAGCGATTGGTCTTGATGACTGGAAACATAATGTCCCAATTGCTGGTCCTGTAGAATTTGAACTGCGTCGGCATCAATATCAGGACGCGAAGATCGTAGCGCATTGGCGGTAATGGCCCCGGCATTAACAAGGCGGCTACGCTCAACTTCATACCTCGCCTCCTGATCCCGCTGCTGAATTTCTGCAATTAAAGCCATCTGTTCTTGAATTTGATTTCGAGCGGCATGTTCAAGCAACCTAGAACGCGCCTCGTTTTCAATCACCTGCCGCTCTTGCATCTGTTGCTGGAGGTGGAAGAATTCAAGCTCACGTGCGCGCTGGGCGTACAGAATTGCGGCATCATCTTGTTCGGGTTGACTTCCTCCGTAGATGTCGTAGTAGACAGACGATGAGGCGGCGGGTGCCACGGGCGTAGTAATGTCGTAGGGGTTGTTGGCAATGGATGCCATGCGGGCGGCGAGAGCTGCCGCCGCGGCCACTTGGCCAGCATCCATTGGAGAATCCCCGTTGATGGAGCCGTTCCGATGCCGATTGAAGCCCTCGGGAGGCGAAGAGTGGTTGCCTTGGCTCCCTCCCCACATGATGAATTACTGAATTATGATTCGGTGTCGGCAGAGACCAACTAGTTTCAATTGCTCTGAATTGCTGCTTGTTGTCTCTTGTTGTTCCACCTTCCACCTTTGCTTTGCCGCAGTTTGCCGCCTCCCGCCATTGTCACGTCTGTCCTCGCAGGTCCTCGCTCACTCTCTTTCTCCCCTTCCAAAATCTTCCCCCCTGGGGAGAAAAGCATCGCAACACTATTGGGAGTCTCTTGTAATCGGAGTGCCATACGAACGCGTACGTGTTGCAGACCCACTGAGGAATCAGTACACAAAGCCACACAAAGATATGCAAGTTGAACCCGGGCCAGACAGACCGCGCCTCGAGTGGAAGTGCACCATGAAACATCCAACAAAGCTCGCGTCACACCCACATTTCCGCCTCTAAAATTATCATCAACCATGAAGCTTGCTCTTGTCGCTACCCTCGTCGCCTCGGCTGCTGCCTTCGCTCCCCAGGCTAACAACGCCCGGACATCTGTGGCCATGCAGGCCGAGAGCTCCCGTCGTGATGCCTTCGCCACTATTGCCGCTGCCGGTGTTGCCATCATCCCCGCCGCCGCCAACGCTGCCGCCGGCGAGAGTCCTCGCTTCTCAGTCTTCGGTGTGATCGGTGACGGAGGAGCTTACTCAGAGGGTGCTGCTTTCGGATCGGATCAATCCACCCCTCTCTACTCACCCTACTCCGTGTACGGTAATGCCGGACCTGACTCTCTCTACAAGGAGGCCAACGCGGAAGAGATTGCCCGTAAGAAGGGTTTCATCGCTGAGTCCAAAAAGCGTCTTGCACTCCTTCCCGGATACGTGGAGAAGAAGCAATGGTTCAATGTTAAGGATGAATTGACCCGTTACATGTACGAGACCCGTGGAGCCGTCCGTGGCCTTGCCAAGACCCCAGAACAGAAGAACATTGCGAAGGCCTTCTTCACCGCCATCGAGGAGGCCAGTCTTCAGGCTACGCTCAAGGACCAGGCCAAGTGCGCAGCTGCCTCCGCCGACTCCATCAAGCTTCTTGACCAATTCTCTGCTTCCCTTTAAGCATCATCCATACATCGTTTAGCTACACATGGTGATATGGCCCATCTACTACTGTGTGGTTTAGCACACTCGGACGAGGTGTATTTCGTAATAGATTATGGATCCCTTTCTTTCGAGTATCTACCGTGTCTTCTCTCACCAATAAGCGATGGTTACTGTCAGGTTTCGGCCACCGATGCCTTCAGGCGGATGTGAATATTGCCTCATGAGTGGGAAGATTTGAGAAAATTCAATATCATAAAATAATTTTAGCAATCTTTTCTCAATTGAGCATCAAATCATGAAGCCGCTCCGACATTCACCTTTCACGTGCTATTTCTACTATTGTCGGATGATGTACTGTTTAAATTTCTGAAGTCGGATCTGTATGATAACTGCTGGAATGATTGAGATACCTACCTTCATGACTAGTACGATACCTCGCTCGCAATTGATTCATTGCCGACGACACTGACACTACCCCCTTCGTATTGATATCATTCGGTGTTACATCGACAGAGTGGGAGCCCCAGGAATCAAAGTTTCGACCAACTCTATTCCCTCTGTATCTCTACCGAACCCCCAACTACATCTACAGTTCATTACTTCGTCTCCTCGTCCCTCTTCTTCCTCGCCTCCTCCTCAAGTTGTGCCGCCATCGCCTCAAGCTCAGCAAGTTCTGCTCGATCAACCTTTGCCTTTTCATAATCATCTCGTGCAATTCGTAAGTACTCCAACCACTTCCTTTTCTGATTAATTGATTTCGCCTCCAACAATTTCGTAGGAAAATCAATCTCTCGTAGGACAAGTCGAATATGGGAATGTCGTCGATGTTTCTTACCCGCACTGAGGAATGATCACAAGAGATGTGGAATGATTGAGGAACGTGAGAGATGAAAACATAGGTATACAACTATCGTCATCGTAGGCCAAGTAATGCGGCGAGACAACATACTGAATGAAGACTCCCCTAAATTACTCACCGACCTCGTCCCATAATCTTCAACCGCTTCAAATGCGTCCCATGTGTAGAAAAACACTCTGCAACCTCCAACTGACTTGGCTGCAATCCATCTTGACGATCAGCCGTATTGGCAGTATCCCTAATCACCTTCGCCACGAGCGGTGCCATCCTTTTTTGGCAAAACATAAGCTGCTTCAATGCCTCTGGCACCGTTAGGCCCGCCGCGAATTGACAAACCAAATTCATCCTCCATGGAGAATGTCGAATATTCTTCTCATCTCCAATGTATGTCCGCAGTTGTTTGATTCGGCGTTTAATGATGAAGGGTTTCACCTTTTGATGACGATTGGCATGAGCGTAGGCGGCGAAATTTTCCGCGTCGGCCTGTGGGGGGATGGGTAGGAGTGATGATGTGGCACCAAAATCGGCGCCGCTCCCCTCGATTTTGTGTACGGGCATGATCACAGTAGAGAGAGATCGCACTCCATGTTTGGAGAATATGCTTGGAATTGCAATTTTGTGCATATGACCTAATGATGGCGATAATATTGGTGATGAAATCGAAGCCGTTCGGGATGAAGCAATGGCCGAACTGGTATGCGACGACATCACTACTTGACGCGCACTGCTGATCAGCCGCGACACCCGGCAGGGAAAATGAGCCATGATTCTTGATTGAACGTCCCCTCTATGTGATAGTATGGCTGACTCCCCGAATTAAATGCTGGTACTCCGTGCTCCGTACGCGGCATCAAAATCAAACTACTACTGGCGTCGCTGCCGCTGCCGCCGCCGCCGCCTGCCGCTTCATGTTGTGCTGCTTGCTGCTTCCTCTAGAGGGCTTCCTGCCATTGATTGCCACTGATCGCCAATCGATGGACAGACGCGACAAGCGACAAGTCACCGTCCGGTCCCTCGACTGACAGACGCCATTTCTTCCAGCTGTCACGTCATTCCAAAGATTCCATCAAAAATGGCGCCACACCATGACCGCGTTCCGTCCACAATAACCATAGCATCATTCCTCTCATTCCCCTATCCACCTTCGAGCTAAGAGAATTGACATGCTGTAGTAACTCTCAGAATCATCTTCCCCGGTGCATCATTCAGTGATATGCAATTTGAGTGATGAGGCGGCCACGTGCGCTGACGTTCGGCACTGTTTCCGGTATCATCATCGTATGTCGATGTCATGGCAAGTTGCAAGGAGGAGGCAATCACAACAAAGTCCATCCGCACTTTGCCGGGTTGGGTGATGGCAATGTTGTTGACGCACAACAAAGTTTGCGGGGAGGCAACAGTGTGGGGAAGACTCGAAAGAGAAATAATAATGGGCAACAATCTCGAGTTGGGAAAGATGACGACGTAGAGGATGACCAAACTCCTCATGAACAAAGAAGAAAGTCTTTGATCGGTGATACCTTGTTAGATGCTTTGGATGATGCCGAGATAGTTGATTATGTACGGAGAGTGGCTTTAACTCATCGAGAAGATGTCATCTCTGGTCCAGTTGGAGGTGAGGGAAGATCCAGACACACATTAGCGAGGGATAGTGCATGGCAATGGTCATTACTAACCTTGCTTGGAATGATGGGTGTCATTATGGGATTATTCTTTCATTTCACTTCCGATCCAACTACGCACCCCTCCTATTTTAGGAGAAGAGCAAGGAAGAAGACATTGTCAGTGTTCAGTCCTAGCATTAAGAAGAAAACTGATGATTGGAGTGAGGACGAATTGGCGACGGATGATGACAATTATAGAGGAGATACGGAGGGGGCAGTGGCGATGGAGGTTATGTCCATTGCTAAGAAACGCTCTCCGGCACCGACATCACCCCATGATCCAACGGCAACATTGTATTATCAAGTAAATACGTCAAATAACTTCAGACAGCAGGAACATCGGCAAAGAAAATTAGCAACTCAACCAATGCAGCAAAACAGTAGCAACCTTCGGGCCGGTAGAATGCGTCAAGAATCTACAATTCAGTCCTATCATTCACCAATTCGTTCAAGTGCATCCGGGCTGACTGAGTATCGAAATGTTGATAAGGCTCTTTCTCCCATGCCATCACTTCCGTTTCGCAGCGAAAGCAGTGATATCGGTTCAGGGCTTGAGGGATACGCGATAGAACACCCCGGTAATACTGACTTGATGAGCAGCAGGAATATGAATTCTCCGGTATTAAACAAAGCTCACCCGTTGGTGAAGCCGATGGGACCATTCTTACCGTCAGAGTCATTCAGTTCTATTCATAGTGTGATGAATGCCCAACAACTTGATGTTGCCAGAGATGACGAGCTGTATTTGAACAACCCTCCTCCTCTGAGTGCGGAAGAAGAAACCAAGGGCATTTTCCTTCCCACTTCTCCTGGACTCAGGCAATCTGGGAACTATTTGCGTCAATATATCCAGGAGATGTCAGAGCTGCCGACACCCCGCATTGATCATACTCGAGGGAAGCGAGACTTGTCTCGAGTGATAAAGCAGAACAGCCACGAAATCACCGGCGTGCCATTATTTACTCCCAATCTACCGGATTTGAGCGAACACGATGGTCTTCCTGAGACCGAAACAAAAGACGACCCGGATCAATCATATCCTCTTGCTCCTCTGCCGCCTTTGCCTGACCTAAATGATGGATCTGATGTAATTCGGGAGGAATTCAGCAACATTCACTACGATGCACCACGTTCGGTTCTATTGGAAGAGTTACAATTGGTGAGGATGGAATCGGGAGTTTCAGGACCAAGATGGAGGACAAAGTATGATTTGCAAAACGATGATGCAGCAAGGCAAGAAAGTGAGAACATGGAGAAATTGAGAGAAGCTTCGATGTCAATTGACAATGACCCGCGGAATAGTATTCAGCATATCCGGAAGGATTTAACAATATCATCCGATGCATCGTCGTCGCTCTCTTCAAGAATAGCCTTCTCGGAACTAAAGCTGGAAGATGTGATTGGTGGAGGTGGATTCGGCCAGGTTTGGCGAGCGAGGTGGAAAGGGACCCCGGTTGCTGTTAAGGTGCTTACGGGATCAGCTCAGGCAGAAATAGTTTCAAAGGCTGTGCTCGAAGAATTCATTGCAGAAATCAACATGGTATCGGGGATGCGTCATCCAAACATTTGTCTTTTTATGGGAGCCTGTCTCGATCCTCCTAATAGGGCCATCGTCACGGAACTTTGTGAGCACGGATCATTGTGGGATGCATTAAGATCTCCTCTTTCAATATATCAAGTGGCCGATGGCAAGACGCGGCTCGCTTGGCCTATTGATCTCTACAATCCAATGAACGAACGACGTGAAGCGTTCGAGATAATCGAGCCGCCGCTTGCTCCGGCTGGTGCCTGGCCGTGGGCGTTGGTTAAGCGCGTCGCGGCAGGAACTGCGAGAGGAATGTGCTATTTGCACAGCGGTGACCCTCCGGTATTGCATCGCGATTTGAAGAGTGCAAATATCTTGTTAGATGAGAGTTATACTGCAAAACTTGCTGATTTCGGTCTTAGTCGTCTCAAGGCTGTGAGGAGTGGAATGACAGGGAACTGCGGCACCGTTCAGGTATGCACTTATTTTTGACACGAGTGTTCTAGATATTCGTTTATTGTCGTGTTGTTAATCTCATGAAATCTGGTTCTAGTGGATGGCCCCGGAGGTATTATGCAATGAGGACTATGCTGAGCCTGCAGACGTCTTCAGGTGAGTTCTCCTTGCAGTTGCTCGTGCCATATTTCTGAACGCCTCCACTTACATATCTATTTCCAGCTTCGGAATCATACTGTGGGAAATGCTTACGAGAGAATGTCCGTATGTAAGTTGGTTGCATGGCAGACTTAACTTGCTCGAATTGAATGCAATCATTTGCTCCTTGGGATCGAGGTCTCTCTTACTATCTTTCATTCGTAACTTTTACTGTAGGACGGCATGACTCCAATTCAATGTGCCCTATCAGTTCTAAATGAAAACAAGAGACCAGAAATCCCTGAATGGTGCCCACAGTTTCTTCGGACATTAATACAAAGATGTGTCGAACGAGATCCTCAGACGAGGCCTTCATTCACGCAAATACTTGCCGCTCTCGATGACTATTCTGGCGCTGATAATAGTACTATGGATGGTCAGAGGTGAGAAGATGAGCTGCTGCGTTTCAGAATACTGTTTCCCGCCCACTCATGGTCATGCAAGTCAACTAAATCAACATCACCGTTTCACTTTTATTTAAGTGGGAGTAGCTTTTAGGATCTCTTTAGCTTGCTGCTTGTTTTATCTCTCTATTCTAGAGTCTGTTGAAGTGATGTGATTGAGTGTGGAGCTCGATCCACGGTGTCGGCCAGACTTCGTCTGTCCTTCCTTCTTTAAGTCTTATTCCTTTTCCCCTTTGGTACCTCCTTTCATACTGAATTCCTCCGTTAGAAGTGGGAATTCCTTGGTGTCCGGAAAGAAATTCAGGAAAGTTCGCAAAGCGGGAAAATCCATGTTGTGATGCAATAATTTGCCGCCCCCAAATCATCTCGCCCACGAGCTGTACGATAGCACATATCAACACCAATCACCATCTCCATGCATGGCAGGCACCCATCCTCTCCACGTTATGATTCATGAAGCCATAAATTCCTATCGATATCAGTAACAAATGGACTCTCTTCAGAGGCAGAGGGGAAATGAAAGTCATATCCATCATCGTCATCGACATGTCTCGGGTTGCCATTCCGCAAAAATGAGCTTCGAAGACCATGGCAACTCGGGGTATAATTCGAACGTGCAGGCTCATCGCCGACCCCAATCCAACCACCAGAGTAAAGTATTCCAACATCATCCGCATAAGGTCTGCATAATGGGAACGATGTCGCAGTGTACGGCTTCAACCGCGAGCCTCAGTGACAGTGAGTTTGGTGGTGACAGTACCGACGTGCGTAGGCGTAGGGTGCAACTCGCGGGTGAAGGAGAGTCTCTGGAATTGATAAGTTACACCAGCGCCAGTTTACTCGAAGATGAATACTGGAGATTGAATTCAAACGTGTCGATGAACGACGATAAAAGCTCTTGCACTGGATCGACTAGGATGTCTACCCCAACATATTATCGACCTATTGATAGCTTTGAAGAAAGGATCTCTTCGATTAACTCTGTTTCGTCGTCGTCGTCGTCGTCGCATCTTCATCCTCGTGCAGTTTCAGCCCGTACCACCTGCAGTCATTCAGATGAAGTGTCAGCGGTAACGTTTAACTACTCTTGCTCCGAAGATGGACTTCTTACCAGTAGGCTCACTCACCAGCATACAAAACCGACGATGAGTCCTCAACGCAAAATCAAGAAGACAATGTGTTGGACCGAGGATGATTCCGAGCTCAGACGAATGGAATCGATCACGCACTCATTTCAGCGGAGCTCCAGCACGACTAGTAGGAACCATAAGATTTCAGCGCCTACCCTTCCGGGAATCGGGGTCGATATTTGCAGATCTGCTTCCTACCAGCAAGATCATATCCCTACACCTCGTGAAGCAGCAAGTGTGTTGTGTACACTTTCATCAATTATGGGTGAATTACTTGGAGTTGCGCAACAAAGAGGAGGTGCAAACAGTTCAATAAATGGCCTGCTCTCCGGTTTTGTAAGTGCTTTCTCTCTCGAACATCATGTATATATTTGTATTGCGTTTGAATCTCATCAATTCCATAGTTCTGCGGCTCACACCATGCACACAACACGGATCGAAGGAGCAGTAAGTATGACGCCGACGATTGGTCCGTCAATGCCAACAGCCATGCTGAGAAAAGCAGATGCTCATTTGATGATGACGATGAGAGCGAATGCATTCGTGGCGAGGATGTCAGAAATGTTGTGCACGTTGATGGGCACCGCAATCGACCACCTAGATCGACAAAGAGCAGGCGTGGTAGTTCGAGAATTGATGAACCGGCCGCAGGCACCAGCCGGCGCCAACGTACAGCTAGAGACGACAAACGCATTGAGCTTCATAGAAATGTCCAGGATTCGCCTCATGTTCGACGCTTGACAAATCGAAAGTAGTTGAACTATCATCTAGCATCGTCGTGGCTCCGACATCACAGAGTCTATCAGTGGTCAGACTTTTTGTATAAAATATCTATTGTGTATTGTGTATTGTAGTTGAGATAGAAGCAAGTAGTTGAGATAGAAGCAAATTTTCCTATTCACCTATTAACGTAGTAGGTACTTCGATAACTCTCGAGTGGTAAGGAGTAGGCGCTGACGAAAACCAAAATTCAGGCGGACTCTCCCTCTCTCCCTATTGGAATGATGTATCACTTCATGCAGCTAAAGCTGGCTCAGCTTATCCCAAGCAACCTGTCCGATTGCAGCGTCTTGAGCACCTGTCCCGGTTAGATCCACAACGATAATTTCGTTACCCTCTCGTCCCACTTTATCCCCATTCACTACCTCGCCCAGCTCCGCATAAACATCATCTTCAGTCATAACTCCTGCCTCCAGTGCTGATCTAAGTTCTCCCACTTTCCTCGTCTGTTTTGTCAAGTCGCTTATGTACTTTGAGGCTGCAAGAACATCTGGTGGAATCTCACATTTCGTTGGTTGATCCGATCCAGATGCAATGATAGTAACTCCTTTTGGATTCAACCAATCCTTTTCCAACACTGTAGAGCCACCAGGTGTTTGAGTGAATATGACATCTGACTTTCCGCATAACTCCTGGGCAGAATTTGCAACTTCGAAAGGCACACCCAATTCGTTCGACATCTCGTTTGCAAATTGTTCCGCACCTTCCAACGCAAATGCTACTCCCTTGATAGGACGCACTGTAGCCGCAGCTCGTGCCATATTTTTGGCAATTGCGCCACAACCGATGAAACCAACAACATCTTGGTCGGGGTTCGTACAATACTTCATTGCCACTGCTCCTGCAGCTCCAGTCCGGAGATCAGTCATGAACCGATTTTCCTGGAACACACCAAGTGGTGCACCTGTGACTGCATTGACCACGATGAAGATTCCAGATCCAGGCGGAAGATTTTTCTTGAGATTGTTGTAAAATGATACGCATGCCTAATGTGCAGTGAAGGGAGGAGATTGGATATGAAAGCACATTTTTACGAAACAGATAGTGCATCTAATTCACATGAAACGTACAAGCTTCACAGTAAAAGTTGGTGTACCCGAGACATCTGACATGTTATCAAAGAATATGAAGTTGAATAATAAGTATTAGGAATTTGAGAATAATCATAGCAACATCAAACAAAAATTCCATGGAATTCAACTTACATCCTCCCTTGATGTGGCAATCGCCGGGGCCAGCCACATCGCTCTCTTCAATTCCAATGTGCATAGGCATCGGGACATCCACTTTTCCTTTCGAAAGCGCCTTGAATGCCTCCTCGACTGATTCAATGGCGTCGCTGACGGTTAAGTTGCTCGTGACCGTCGCATAGTCGAACAGGCGAGGAGCGGGAAACCCACCGGTGGCGAAAGTTCGAGACACATGACGTCCGAAGGAATTTTTGAGAGGCAAAGCCCCGACCTTTCGAATAAGGGACAATATCATATTATTGGTATTGGCGGTCAGTGGTGGAGGATTTGGCTTGGTGCAGTGAGGTACCTGAGGCTCTCTTTCAAGGGGAATACGCCTATGAGAAGAAGATTGGTAGTGGCAGTGGTAGCGGAGGGTAGCGGTGGTGTTGGTGTTGGTGTTCGTTGGTGATGGCGGCGGCGGCTTGTTGTTGATGTTGTTGTTGTTGTTGTTGTTGTTGTTGTTGTTGTTGTTGAGGTCGACGAGATGGATCTTGATGACGTCGACATCGATGGTGACGACGTCATCATGACATTGCACTTGGTTTGGATCTATCTTCCTCTCGCCTCGCGCCGCGTCTGTCCCCCTCCTCACTCCCACGTGGAAGATGACGTCGACGCCACTGCCTGCCGCTGCACTGCTTTGGCAACACCTCACCTCTGCCATATGAAAGTTCAGAGGATGCAAACAAATGGCACTTTGACCTTTCACTATCCCACATGCCATGTTAAATTCAGATGTGTGGAGGAGGAGCTTTGAGATTTGACTATTCTTGACAGTTTGCCATCCTCCTTCCTCCTGCCACCAAGAGGAAGGAGGGAAGTGGAATATCAGATGCAGTGGATACTTTCTTGACTCACTCTGCCAGCATGTGGTCAAGAAATCACAACATAAGGCAGCAGACATGCCACACACCACATCAGCATCTGCATTCAGCTGCATGATCATCACTTTAGCTTGAGAAAAAGGGACAGTGGGTGAGGCTGCCCACCAGAATTTATTTTTCCCAAGGGATTTTTCCGCGAGCTACTACAATGACTCCTCATTCATGGGGGCAAGTGGCATCATTGTCTCTAGGCCACAAGTTCACGCATAAACTTCCTTGTAACCATTATGGAGCCTCACTGCTGTCCTCCTCCTCAACTGAACAAAATAAAGGATTGCCTGTCCTTCGCACTGCCAGCACTGCCACTTTGCAGCAGCATGACACAACACCCATCCAAAACAGTTTCAACATTGATAAATATTCGAGTTTGAATAGACACTGATGGGTTGATGTACGTGGAGTCGAGCAGTAATGATTAAGTAATTTTAAATTTCAAACTTTAAAACCACTGACAGACTGATCCTTAAAATTCTTGTGCAGGTGCAGCAACCCATTCAGTTGACAGTGACAAGGCTCCATGGTTACAAGATAGTAGTAAAGAGGTTTTACCAGAATGTAATCCTTATTATGTACTAGTACCAATACCAAAAGAACTGGTATCTGTCATCAGCATAGTGTATTGTTGTTTTTGCTCTTTTGTTTAGTAGTATGACTATGAGCTATGAGGAGATGATGACAATCCTCTGGCTACAGGCTTAGGAGTTGATTCTTGTAAGTGGGTCTGTATCATTATGATGTGGTCACTCCAGAAATGAGTTAACAACATGACTCTCAAATTATTTTGCTGAGGTTCTGACCCAGGCTCTGCATGCAATATTGATGCTGAGGGCACAAGTGCTGGGAGAATGCCTGTGACAATCATCAACTCCTCTGCTTGTATTTGTAGTTTGTATTGAACATACCTCTTGAGTAAAGGTGAGGAGGAGGCTCTACCCAACAATGCTAATGGCCACTATCATGATCACTGGTGGCTGGTGATAGTGGATGGTGGAGAAAGTAAGTCTGTGTAAGAAGTAAAGTCTACAGGCTTGTGATTGTTTGTGGACCACCAGCAGCAGTACACTGTACTATGATGTGCTTGGATTATCACTTCAAAAAACCTGCAGAATATGATGCAATGACTCTACTGCCATCCAACAGGAGGCCTGCAGAAAATATAGGAATTCCTATACTTAAACCACTCCACCTGCAGAATATGATGCAATGACTCTCTGCCATCAAACAGGCCTACAGAAAATATTGCAGTGACTCCAATCACTCTAAGGAATGCCTATACTTAAACCACTCCACCTGCAGAATATGATGTGACCACTCTACCACCATCCGACCGGCCTGCAGAAAATATTGCAATGACTCCAATCACTCTAAGGAATGCCTATACTCAAACCACTCCACCTGCAGAATATGATGCGACCACTCTACCACCATCCAACCAGCCTGCAGAAAAATTGCAGTGACTCCAATCCTTTTACAACACAGCAACCTCTAACAGGAGAGGAGGAGGAGTAGGAGGAAGAAGAAGAACAGGAGCAGGGGGGGATACTACAACACAGCAACCATCATCATTGTCATTGTCAGCTCACAATGACGATGAGTCTTTAGCAGCTAGATCTACTGCTGCGGCAACTTTGTTGTCCTCATTTGCTGGCCAGGTCCACAGTATACAGCATGCAATATCGTCTTGCCAGCTAGGTCCAACAGGATCCAGCATGCTACTAGTGATCACCCTCAGGGACTATATATCTATATCATATAGTTTTGTGTCTACATGTTCCTATGTAGAAATTTGGTATGGTCCAAAATCACCTACTATACTATGACACCTATATACTGTAGAACTGTATAGGAAATAATATGAAAGTAATACTAGCCAAATCACAATATTACATGCCACATGCCAGTGCTTGGTCATCAATGAAATAATTAATACAGATACAAATGCTATTCCATAACCCGATTTGCACTGAGCTTGCAATGATGATGCCGATGATCGTGTTGATTGTCTTGTTGCAGTAGGAAGGGTGCCACCACCTCCTCTCCTGCTGCCACTGCCACTGCTTGTTCGCAATGATGCTAATAGAGGCTTCCGACCTCAACCTCACCACCATCCATGTTGCCAATCATGAAGTCTTCATCACTCTCATAATCACCATCATTCTCATTGTCGTGTTCAGATGATTGGTTGGCACATGATTTACTTACTTGCACTAACTTCTTGTATTCAGCTGGCATAAAAATGTGTTCCCTATTCGCAAAGCATCCCAAATATGGATCCTCATGATACTTTTCATGCTCCTGCAAACAAGTCATCTCTAGCTTCCTTGGCATCTTGTACAACAGCATATAACATGTGCCGCACCACCAAACAGTATTTACTGGTTTCTTTGTGTACTGTCAACAAATGATAAACAAGTCTTTTGATACTCTTGCTTCTTTCCATTCACTCATTGAACCAATCCCTCTTTGTTTGTTATCCTTGACAACAAAGTAGGTTGCATCAGATGTGCCCCTTGGCCGAATTGGAATTGTTTGCCTTGGATGCTCATCAGTGTAGTATCTCAAATTTAGTAGCTTCTTGTTGAAGCCCTCCTAGTTCCTAGCTCCTATCAAGTTAGATATGCTTCTTACTTTGAGAAATTCTGGCCTCTCATCATCTGCATTCAGCCAATCAAATGACTTCCTGCTGCTGTGCATGTTCTTATCCCATCTGTGCAAATCAACCACACTCATTCCAATCAGAGTTGTGATGAGACGGAACCATGGATTCTTTGTCCGCCAACAGTCTTCAAGGCCAAATATCATGCCTTGCCTGTTGTCATCAGATGGTTATCAATTGGTACCATTCAGATTAGAGTGCAAGGTGATATGAGAATAGAGGTATTGATTGAGACAAGACACATACAATGTCATACATTACCTGTCCTTGTTGTGATTGTCTATCATCGGGCACAATTCAAAATAGAAGTGAGCAATAGATGGGCATGGAATGTTACCGATCCCCGATCCTCTCAGCTTTCTACCTACTCAACCTGGCACTGGCAGTGATCAAAGTCTTGGCATTCCTGGATATGGTCTGGTAATGAACTCACGTAATGGTCTAAATACTGCTTCAAACCTTTCAGAAAACCAAAACCTCTGTGCAGAGCCTTGTCTTCATTACTCATTTGTATTGATCAAGGAGCAATGAACTGATTATCCAATCCCCAAAAGTTTGATTGAAGCAGATATTTACCATATGAATGTACCTTACTTTGAAGTTACTACTCGACTGAGATAGCACATGTTAACCACACACTGAACATAGCATGATTAGCATTGCTTCAAGCATAAAACTCCATCAGGTGGTCAGAACCCATGTTGCCCTAAACCACACCTTGTGCTACAATCTTACAGCTATAGTTTCAATACAATTTACGTGCCCATAATGACATCCTGTGACAGCTCACCTGGCCTGTCAGAACAGCTGAGATCCTCTGATAGAAGATCAGTACCAGGCCAGTTATGCAGACAAATATTTGTTGAAATCACATTAATGAAGTAGGGTTTTCACCACATCTCATTAGATAGAGTATAGAGTCTCATCAAATGCTCAAGTTTTGTTTTAGTTTAATTCTAATTGTAAACTAGTAGAGCCTAGTACTAGGAGATCCAATTTCATGGCTCTATTTAGTTATTTCTTGTCTCATTGCCAAGTACAGCAGCAGCACAATCACAAGTCTAGTGAAACATGATTTAGTTGCTTCAGCAGAAATAGAACTAGAACTGCAGCAAATCTACCATAGTAAGGTGTTGTACACTATTAGTGGGAGATGAAAAATGTTGAGGGTGTAAGGTTTATGGTTGGTGTTCTTCAACAGTGATACAGACAGTACAGACAGTGGTACAGACAGTACAGACAGTACAGACAGTACAGACAGTGGTACAGACAGTACAGACAGTGGTACAGACAGTAC
>JALLBK010000028.1:0-38199 GCA_036940085.1 Discostella pseudostelligera
GATGATAATCAACTATGTATGTCCCGAATGAACCATATGACAACCTCTGATGTTGAATTGCTGAGCAACCATCAGGAGTTGCATCAAACAGGATGATCATATTATGGTGCTATGTACCATTGTCAACAAGCACTCATGTCTTAAACTACTATTGGATGATGATTATGCAAACATCTATTCTCAATTGTTGCAAGATTATGTTTCATTTCCACTTGTTCTTCCTTCTCCTGGTGATAAGTTAAGACACCCAAGTCATTAGTAATTTAAAACACCAGGCACTCATAAATCTGAATTCGAACCCTGCCCAATACCCTTATTGCTGGTCAGTACGAGGCACCTGCACCTGTAAAGCTGCATTGGAACCTTGCACAAGACCCAAATTGCTGGTTGGTGGTTGGTATGAGGCACCCATACAGCTGAATTGGTACTCCATACAACAATAATTGCTGATTTGTTCAAATGTATGCAGAGAAATGATTCAATGGATGGGTTCAATCCACACAGAAGCAACAACCAAATGTCAGGGGTGAATGCAATTCAATTGCGTCGCGCAGTGAATTTAAAAGCGGATATCAAAATTCATGCGGCTACTAGTGGCTACTAGTGGTTACTAAAGGTGAGGTTTCGGCTTGTCTGAATCTGAAAACTTTTCAGACTCGTCTGACGTTCAGACTTTTGTTCCCATATCTCAATACCATAATCAATAGCTCGTTTCACCCCAAGTAGCAAGTTTCATCAGTGGTCATTGAGTGCCAACTCATCTCGATAAAACTGTCATACTTCAAACGATCTCAATAGTTGCCCCTACGGCTTCCAACTTTTGTTTCAACTCCTCTGCCTCCTCTTTCTTAATATTTTTCTTCACTGTTGTCTGTTACAAACGGAGCACGTGCAAGAGAGAATATATGTAAGTGTGTGAGTATGAGCATAGTGTCACATGATGTACGCTCGATAGTAGAAACATGCTCAATAATGTCCCTGCAACATTGTCTTTCCAAAGAGTATCGTTCAACGACCCTTTTGATCTACGAATTGGCTCTTTGGAAAATTTAAGTACGCTGACAAATTGGTGGAGATGAAGCCACACCGTCAACTTCAATGACATGCAGGGATTATTTTTCTTCTTGCTAGGAATGAACGGACCAAGGATCGTAGGATATTTGCTCCTCGGTTAGCTGGCCTAGCGTTCTCCACCACCACCACCTCTTCAAACTGTCTCGATGACTAGAACGCACACCAGAGCAAAGCAAAGCAAAGCAAAGCAAAGCAAAGCAAAACAAAACAATTCCCACCGTCCGACAGGGTATGTGAAAACAAGACGAACATCCCAACAACTTACCGGCGCTCCCTCCACCAACTCCTTCGCCTCCTTCAATCCCAAAGCGGTTATGCCTCGAATTTCCTTAATGACCTTAATCTTGCTCTTTTCATCAAATCCCGTCAACTTCAAATCAAACACTGTCTTTTCCACCACTTCCTCTGCTTCGGCACCTGCCCCCGCTCCTCCCCCTCCACCGCCCCCAGCAAAATCATCATCGTCATCATCCACTAAACCAAAATGTTCCCCCACCCTATCCACTAATTCTTTCACTTCAATCATACTAAGTCTAACAATTTCATCAGCCAGGGCATGTAATTCCGGTGATGCCAAGACCTTACCCTCATTCTCGGGTGTTTCGAATGGTGGCAGTGGCACTACTGGCATTTCTTCCCCGGGTGCAAAGTCTTCAGGGAAGACTTTGGTGAATGCTGGATTATTATGATGGAGTGGATTTTGCCAATTGGGACATTCATCGTCGTTATTCTCCTTGTCCGTTGTTTTTGGTGTTGGTTGAGACAGAGGTGTCTCGTTGTCTAATAGAATGGTGGAGGAGTTAATAAAACAACGACGGGACGACGTTGGTGATGATACTGATGACGGCTGGCATCCTGCACAGTGGTGAATTATAGGGTTTAATAATCTCGATGAAGAGGAGGAGGGCGTGCTGTAGCTTCGTTGGACTATTGGAGAAGCAGCATGCGACAGAAGGCAATCGGCGGCGATAGATGTGGATGCCGTAGCGACAATGGACGGCCGCACCGACACCGCAGCAGAAGCAACATTGTAACCGTTAGCGCCAGTCCATGACAACGACGATGCAGCCCGTGTGGCTGCCACGGCCCGAGGAACCGATATGGCAATTCGATGAGACATTAGACGGTAGGTTGTAGCGGAGCGGTAGCGGGGCGGTAGCGGTAGGGTTCACCGTCATGGTTCTTGTGATATCCAACCGTATCCAACGCAGTTGCAGTGCGAGAGCAGGAGCCAGCGCTCCCGCCAAATATCTTGTGGACAAGCGAGACTGGACGGACAGACTGTGAATCGAAGGACAGACGAGGGGGTCCATTACGGTCGACGGACAGACTGTGAACATGCCGCACCCGCTGATCGACCGCCCGATGCTGCTCCTCGCTGAATGCTGATGCGTCGAATGACGAAGAGCAAGCAACCAGCAACCAACGGAAACGATGCAACCACAGAACAATTACTGCTTGGCGAGAGACAGAGTACGAAAGGAGACATGTGGATTGCGCTTTGATTTCAACTTCATACCCATCACGTGTTAGATACTTCTTCTATTTACATCTATTGGTGGCGTCGTGTTGAATAAAACAAACATCAACTTCCCATCTCCCATTCTTATCGAGGGATTTGCGTCGGCGATCTCAAAAATGAATACGTCGTACGTCGACAAGCGTTCTACTCTCCACATGGGTAGGAATGCTGGCTCACGATCAAGGCAACGATCAAACCACTGCAATAATTGTTGAGAAAACAAACATAGGCAGGAGTTTGGTTGAGTGCACAAGCAATGACAATAAGAAAACGTAAACGGTCGGTGCAAACGTGAGATGACACCACCATCAAACAATAAATACTCACTATAATGCCAGGGCTTCCGAGAAAATCAACATTATCAACATACCCACAAACAATTTATTCTCATCTCCCCCACCTCCTCCACCAGCACCATCATCCTCGGCATGATCAAACCCTCCACTCTTATCCCCCGTCGAAAACACCACAGATATATTCGAGGTACGATAGCCCACCGATCGGACACCATAATCACCAATAATACCAATGCATCCCCCGGCAGCCAATCCACTCAATCCACAGCATAATCCAGCACACAAATGTGCCATACCAGTGTAAATCGAATAGACATTTTCACGTGTCCCCACAGTGGGGGTGGAGATGTTGCCTGCCAAAATGACGGCTACGATGAGACCGTAAATACCGATAACTCCCGCCATGACGATGGGGATGACATTTTTCATGACTGAGCCAGGATGGCGGATACCGGTGTTTAGGAGACTGACGCCTGATTTCCATGTTCCCCACTGTCGGCGATGAGAAGGTAGAGATAATTCATTGGAGAGATACATTGTGTTTGTCGCGCATTGTTCATGTTCATAAATCCAATAGGAAGACAGAGAAAATACTAATGAGGAATGTCAATAACAAAAAATGGATCAACTGCAATCTCGACACCATCCTACAAGAGATTCATGCATCTATCGCTGCTGAATATTATTGCAACACCGTCGTCGTCGTCGTCGTCATCATTCGTCATTGTCGTCGACGAACCAAAACTCATCGTGTGGCGGCAAAAAGCACACTACTACTCACCGCCGATCCCCAATTACTGAGAACTGCCCCAGCAGCAACACCCATGTATCCGAGGCTGATTGCCCATGATGGACAGAGGCCGTAGGTTGTTTCGTCCGCCATGGTTGTCTTGTCCCTTTTTTGCAGTGTCGTCGGCTTTTGAGCCGGTGGCGGTGCCGGGTGGGGGGCGGCGGCCGGCCCTTCTATCTCATTTTCCATACTAATTCCTAAACGGAGTTTAAGGACTAATCTTTCTGACTAGAGAGAAAATTATTGAGTTTAGCACTAAATTCCATCCCTAATTCACTCCCTTCGTTTATCGAAATATCTGTGCCCTTCTCTTCCACCGCGCCATCTTCCAGACCAAAGCTCCGGAGTTGCACAATCAACGGCAACTCCATGATGTCTTTTTTTCTGACACCCACACATGTTCAACGGGGTGGTGTCAGCTGTTTTTCTTGCATTCAATGGTCATTAATTTTGCGTGGTAGTGGAATTGTCTGTGTGTGTCGCACCAGGCAGGTCTTACCTCAACTTTGAAAATGCATCCTCTGTTTCTAAAACTAATGTAATAATTTGATATTCCAATAATTTTTCCTTTGGACCAATAGTAATTTCCATTAGTTCTAATTGCAACAAGTGGATTCTGCTGATTCACGACATCGAGTACGTGGTGGGTGGTGGCTTCATATCATTGAAGTTCCCTGAAGAAGGCAGGAGAGAAGGCAAGGGAGAAAAGCAAGTGCGTTGTCGCAAACCGAAACAGTGCCGCTCTTTCATCCACAGCCAAGGAACGCAGCTGTCACCACCGACACCTCTTCCCACCGAAGACATGGCAACCACTCGATTGGTCCGATTTGGCAATGGTCGATGAATCTCTCGACTCCTAGCATCAACTGGCACTCCGCAATGGTGCACCAACAACAAACCATGGTAATGGAGGTCACTTTCCCATAGGACCGGCTCTCCTACCAGTATGACTGCATAGGCATAGAGATTACTTCCCATTTGAATCGAATGATTGAGTAGAGGGCGTTGAAGTCGATTCATAATTCAACCATAAGGCAAGCACCGACATTCATTGGCTAGAGCTGGTTCCATCATTTTAGTTTTTCAATTTCCCAAATGTGCCACGCCCGCACGGTCCAACCGAGGAGACTATTTTCAATTTCAAGTACTTCCGCCGCCGACACCGCCAACAACAAGAAGAACAACTGCCAGCACACAACGATGAAACTCCCTCGCTATGGCAACAACAGTTCTCATCATCACCACCACCACCAGCCCTTCACTGCCTCGTCGTCGTCATCTTCTGCGGCCGCGGCAGGTGCCTTGCGAGGGAGAGGTGCCGACGATTTCGATGGTGCCGAGCATAGCCATGAGAAGATGATGGCGTCGATGATGAGAGCTACTACTACTGCCGCCGTCGGATCTTCATCTACAGCCGCAGCAGCTGCCAGTCAAGTAGTACGACGCTGCCAATCGGCCAACGCCGCCACCACTCGCAGTCGTCATCATCCCAACCCAAATCATGATAGCGGCGACTCCCACATTCACAAGTCGCGATCACACAATGTTCCTCTCTTCCACCGTCGTGCGAAGGTAGAAGAATTTGATGACGACGACGCACCAAGTGGTGTTCGAACTCCTGAACTTCCCATACCGGCACCCACGTCTCACCACCAAACCAATGTAGATGCGAGTGGTGCAGAACATTCAAGAGGCAATGTCGATGAAGGTGATTTAACCAGAATGTACGACTTTGCCACATGGAACATGTATGAACGAATCGTCAGTGCTAGACGACAACGTCTTACTTCGTCCACCACATCCACTACTAGTAGTACAACGTCATCATCGACTGTTGCTTCAAGTAATGCTCCTCACAGAGATTCCAAGCAACAGGCCCGTGAGCAAAATGGGGTTCAGCTTCGCAATACTAGCCAATCGTCATCGTCATCATCGGCAAAGGAATTCCAATCTTCTGCCAATACTGGTTCCAAGATGCATTCCTCATCATCGTCTGCCGTAACTGTGGCTGCAGTTGCTTCTGCAGCATCTGTGGCGGCAGCAGCATCAGCCACCAAGCAGCATCCTCAACTCTACTGCAAGACATCCAGTACTACCACTACCACCACTGATTGTGAATCATCGACACTTGCCACTGCCGATGAGACAGACAAGTCATCCACTACTTCGTCGTCTTGGTCAAGGACCGATACTCCAGGTACCTTTCCTTCCGCTGCTGCTGCCGCCATAGGAGGAGGTGGTGGTGGAAATGTGGCATTTCTAAACCCACTCCGAACCACCGGAAGCAGTAGCAGCAATGGCAGTAGCATCCATCTTAATTGTCGCATGTCGTATCATCCGACCATGATGATGATGGAGTCCTCCGATCACAATCACCGTCAAGTAGGGTACACCAACATTGGAAGTGGTAGAATGATGGAGGGTGGTGTGTGTTTGGGAGGAGTACCAGGAGGAGGAACCTCGTCGTCAACAACTCACGAAGATGAAACTTTCATTTTTCAATTGGAAATGTAAATGACGCACCACCGCTACTACCTACGGCGCTAACTTTGCCCCACCACCATCTTGGACCCAAGCACTCGAGCCATTGCTAGGATGTTGGGAGAGAGATTTTGTTTGATAGACTTTTGTCGCTATGCTAATACCCAAGCCTATCCGATTATCATCCCTTTCAGTGAGAGTATGTGAAGAAAGGAGCTATCTCTCCCACGCCTCATGGATTGATATCATGTTAAGATTCGTCCAGCCTCCTCTGCTACTACCCACCGACCTTCCCAAGAGCTAAAGAGAAGGAAGTTTTTCTCTCTCTCACTCTACAGAGAGCATATATTTTTGGAGAGAACCACCAACTCTCGATGGGCCGCTTCCTCATGTATGCTACACCTTCTGGCAAGGCCTTCATATAATTGTATACAGCTAAAGTTTTTGTTATTGTTGAACCACACACACGCGTGTGGAGAGGGCAGTAAATAACGATGCCTCGTTTCGACGTTTTGAGGTAATTATTCGTAATAACATATATTTTTAGACAATAAAATCTTATCTACCTAGGCAGGACATGGATGTTTAGATGATGCAATTGGTTGAGCATGTAAACCTTAGGCATTGACGACGTGTTCAAGACAGGACGGGCCACTACATGAAGTCGCGAAACAGTAACTTCCAATTCATCGTACATATACACTACTATACTTCCGATTCTCTTAGATGCCGAGTGCACTATTCACTTGCGGTCCACATTTACTCTCCAACTGGAGACGTTTCGAGGTCGTAATCGTCTTGTTTGGGCACCACTCCTTGAGCTTCGTCGTTAGCTGACCAGGACAGTTGTTAATGGCCACCTGACGACAATTCGCCTGGTAGGTCGATTCAGGCACCTTCGCAGCAAAGGGTGGCGGACACCCAAATGCAATCGCAATCGATGTTGCCGCATTCGCGGCCAACAACATGCACTGGTCGGATGAATCTTCAAGGCAAATCTTTTCGTAGCGTGCGACCATATCGGCAACACCGAGTCGAGCGCATCGATTGAATTCTCGCTGTTGCCAATTACTCGCCGACACATATGTCCGATCTGCGGAGCTATCGGCGGCATCAGCCAGATCCCAAATGTCAGCACAGTTTTGGCCGTAGGTCCGGTTCCACACGTACTTGACGATGCGTCGTCCGTCGAGGAAACCACTCTCGCAAGGACTGCCGGCGGAGGACGACCAGGTGGCGGTGGAACTTGCCAGTACAGCCAGGAGGAGGGTAACCTGAGCGAAGATTGCTCTCATGGTGTGTGAGGGTTCTTATTCGGAGTTCTGGAGCAGGAGAGACTTGTACTAGGGTTCCAATTCATCCAAGACGATGAGAACTGCATCTGAGTTTGGATTGTGAGCACGTTGGGGAACGCGTGCACAATCCAGAATTCAGAGAGATTGAACATCACAGCGCCTATCGACGATACACTATCTCCTTGGGACGCTGAGCCCGCAGACACAGGTTATTAAAAGTATCATCCGAACATTCAAATTAACATCAGAAAGACGATGATGTGGTTTGGCGCCAGGCGTCAATCAAATAATGCACCATTGTGAAACACATGAACCATCATGGGCTATCGTACTCTGCCTGCGTCCTTTGTCGCGAAGATTGCCCGCACCCTTCAACGCAGCACCTCGTGTCGGTGCACAAAAATCCAGCGGCACCAGAAACAACCTGCGGTTCATGTTGTACACAACCTCACACAACAACACTCAAACACACCCACCATGGCGGGCCGCCGCCGCCCCATTGATTGCCCAATTTCCTATCAAGCTACGAGCATCAAAATACACCCACAGATAGCCATTCACCCCTACTATCTATGGTTATCGACTGCTACCTTTTCGCCGGCTGGTTCTCCGTTGGCGGTCGTTCTACACTGCTTGCTGTATTGACGTCGATAAGTAGTATGCAGTATGCCATCGCCATCAGCCATTGACGATGTATGGAGTAGACTGGGGAAACAGAGGGTGCAGTTGCAGCGAAAAATAACCCGGAGAAAGAGAATTACCATTAATCAACAATAATGCTGGTCTCATGGCAGAGTGGCCATGAATCGGTGGTGGTGACATTGATATTATCATGCTAACTGCGATCGACGAGTTGGGGAAAGCGGTCTATTGTGATTATCATTCGTTTACTATTCATTACAAGCCTAGTAGTCAAGACGTTCCGATAAAGCAATCAAACCGAGAGGCAAAGCGAGAATTTCCGAAACGTACAGCAACGGATCAAGTCAGGGGAAGTCACATATCAGCCGAAACGTATGTCCTATCAAATCATTCCGTTCCCTAAAACTGCAAAACGCACACATAAAAACATCTCGACGGTTAAGTTCGTGGCCTTCTAAGCATTCTGGATTAATCGGTCAACTTCAGCTGCGCATTTCCTCTCCAATTTCAAACGTTGGTCAGTTGTCATTTTATCATCCTTCTCAGGGCACCAATCATCAATGACCGCCCTTATATTGGCTGGACAATGGTTCACCGCCATCGTACGACAGTTCTCCTTGTAGTCAATAGTAGTAGGCACCTTCGCCATTTCGGGTGGATCACATACATTCTGCTGCACAATTGCCTCCGCGGCCGCTTGTGCCAAGTCGAAACATTGATCGCTTGTAGTATTGAGGCATTGATCTTCGTATTTCTTCACCGCGTCTTTCACACCCAACCGAGCGCACCGGTTGTATTCCCGTTCTCGCCAGGTGCGACCACGACGATATTTCCGATTTGCAGCTCGTTGGGCATCTTCTTCCAAATTCCAAATTTCATCGCAATTCTCATCGAGGTCCCTCTCCCACTCGTACTTGACCAGACTTCGTCCGTCTTTGAAGCCGTAATAGCATGGTCCATGATTTTGGCTGCGATGCTCATGGTGCATGTTCATGTAATCATAATGGGCGCTGGCCGTCGTCAATACCGCCAGCAGGAGTGTTGGTAGAATAATAATCTTCATATTAGCGTTGCATGTAGTCTTCAAACTTCTCTTTCCATGTATTGTCTGTCGATAAATTTTATGAGCACATCATGTCGAGCGTATGAAAAGCCAGTGTTTCATATCGTGATGATTGTATTCGTTGATGAAGTTGTTGTTGATGGGACGATGTCGATGTCAATATCGATGTCGATGAGAACGGTATGTGATTTTCATGTTCCTTCAAAGAATTTCGGCGCGATGCGCCATGGGAATGGACTGTTCCCGCGAGCACGATAGAATCGACCAACATATGTGCATGAGCACTGGAAGTCGGTGCGAGGCGATGGGAACGGTCTTTCAGCACCATTGTTGTCAAGGGAAGGGGTACTGAGTAGGGGAGAGGAGAGGGTAGAGGGTTGCGGACCGGACAACAACAACAACAACTTTTGTTATTGGTGTGGGGTGTGGCCTGGGTGGATGTTGGGAAGGGGTTGTTGCTTCCACGTGTGCGTTCTCTGAGCGTAGTTTCCCGCCAACTCTCAAAACCTCCCGCCAAAATGACAGCCACGTGTTCGTTGAAGGTTAACTGGTCGAGTCGTCACCTGTCGTCACCATCCAGGGTGTTGGTAGGTGAATATGAATAATTCTGCTAACGAGTTGGGGAATGCTTTGCTCCACAAGTGCGAACTATCAGTCTATGTGATGATCATTCGGTTATTCATTACAAGCCTACCTAGAGTAGTCAAGACGTTCCGATACAGCAATCAAACTGAGAGGCAAAGTGAGAATCTCCAAAATGTACAGCAACGGATCAAGTCAGAGGAAGTCACATTTCAGCCGAAAAGCATGTTCTATCAACCACGATTTGTTCAATCAATCATTCCTTTCCCTAAAAATGCAAACGAGCATCTTGACTACACTCTCAATCATCGTGGCCTTTTAATCATTCCGGATTAGCCTGTCAACTTCAGCACCGCATTTCCTCTCCAAGTCCAAATGTGGTTGAATCATCATATTGTTATCCTTCTCAGAGCACCAATCATCAATGACTATCCATATTTGGGCACGACAATTATCCGTCCCCATAGTACGACAGTTCTCCATGAAGTCATTCGTAGGAGGCACTTTCTCCGTCTCTGGTCGATCACATACATTCTGCTGCACAATCGCCTCCGCGGCCGCTTGTGCCAAGTCGAAACATTCTTCGCTTGTATCTTCGACTTTGAGGCACTTATCTTTGAATTTCTTCATCGCGTTGTTCACACCCAACCGAGCGCACCGGTTGAATTCTCGTTCTCGCCGGGTGCGACCACGACGATATTTCCGATTTGCTGCTAGTTGGGTATTTTCTTGCAAATGTCAAATTTCATCGCAATTCTCACCGAGATTCCTCACCCATTCTTTCTTGACAAGTGTTCGTCCGTCTTTGAAGCCGAGACGGCATGGTCCATGATTTTGCTTGCGATCCTCAGCGCTGGTCGTCGTCAATACCACCAGCGCCAGCAGGAGAGTTGGTAGAAGAATAATCTTCATATTAGTAGCGTTGAATGTAGTCTTCGAACTTCTCTTTCCATGTTTTGTCTGTCGATGAATTATATGAGCACATCATGGGGATTGCACGTGTACTCAATGCTTCACATCGCGATCTTTGATATTTGAATTAGTTGAAGAAGTTGGGACGATGTCGATGTCGATGTCGATGAGAACGGTACGTGATTTTCATGTCAAAGATTTTCGGCGAGAGAACTACTAATCAATACTTTCATAGAATCGACCAACATGAAGAGCTTTGCACTGGACGTCGTTGCGAGGCGATGGGAAGGGTCTACCAGCACCATTGTCAAGGGTGAGGGCGGCGGACCACTTCATGGATGCATGTGGTGGTGGTGGTGCGTGGGGAGGTACCAGAGCGCGCCGAAACACTTCCACGTGAAAGTCAATTCGTCGGGCGCCTTCCCGCCAAATCACTCATGCTCCCGCCAAAAAATAAACTGCCATACCCAGCTCCCGCCACAAAAGTAATACTGCTGGAGACTGCTAGCTGGTAGCTGGCCTTAGCTGGCCACTACCGAGTGCCGAGGTCAGCGGCAACAGCGTTGCTTGATCTCATCATCATTTAATGAAAGTAATATCATCATGCTGCAAAGAGATCGAAGATTTATAATTACCCTAGGCGCTTTACCTCGTTTATATGAATATTCATATGATTTTGGAAATGAATTGTTCACTCAACAAGACCTCTGTTCGACGATTTGCTTGATACATCTACATGATCTCCTCTCATTGACTTGATGCTTGATTTGACTTGCTTTAAGTTTGGTACCTCGGTTTGATTGTTTAATCTTGACTAAGAATTAAGCGATGCATTCATTATTTACTTCCTTATACATCTACATTATGTACTTATCGCAGTCAAAGCTCAGTGTGACAATTATTCTATGCACTCTGCCTCTTGAATCGAGTCTGAACTGCATGGTGTATGATCATCGCAATCCACAATAATCAAACAAAACTCTTGCACCGATTTTTTATTCAAATCATCGCTTCATGTCGAAGAAGTCCATTATGATTGCATCCGCCACCGATCTCTCCTTCCCACTAATCTGTTTCCCGTCCTCCGTTAGTATATTTACAATGTCCTCATCATTCTCTCCGCCTTGATGTATAATTTCTAATACCTCTGGAGAGCCTCCCATAACTCCTCTGGATGCACCCACGTCAATTCGCCAAGCTTTTCCATCTAATGCCGAATTGATTTTGCTTTGGGGTGTGTGACCCATGACCATACGTTGGACGTCGGGACCGGATTCCTTCAGTGCCTCTTCTGTGGTGCATTTGTTGGTGGATTGTTTTTCCGACCAAACGATTTGATTTTGTTGTTGAATGGATAAGCATTGGCATTAGCAGATCCATAGAAGTAAAAATTGGACTAGAACACTAGTTCCATGCATACACTCACCAATCATACTCTTCGCCTTGGGGTTCTTCGGCTCCCTATCATTCGGTTGACTGTAATCTCTCATCCAAACCGGTGACGAGGCACCAATACCACCGCCCAGACAATCCGGCATTGTTTTCGATGCCACCCTGGCACGATTTTGAGCCGCTGCAATAACTTCTTGAACGGAATTAAATTCACCCCAGTTATTATTGTCTCCGTGATGTGCTAAAAATTGATTGGCGTGGGTGTTGGCTTACAAATGAGCATCCGACAATAGAATGCAATGCAAGGCAAATGAAAAAATGATGAAGTGCATTACCTTTCAATATCCACTCTCTTGCTTGCTCATTCAATCTACTAATCCCACCAGACTCCTTCTCTACCCCATCCTTCTCCTCCTCCAATATCTCACTCCTCATTCCCTTTCTTCCGTCCACCTTAACCTTCTCCGTCAAATGACTCGCCGTTAATCCAGCATGGACAAACACCGTCCGACCCAAGACACATGCCACCAACATATTCCCCATCATATTCTCGGCCAATAATCCTCCAGGTTCAAACGCCGCCCAACGACTTGGTTCATTACCAGCAAATTGCAATCTCCATCGATTACTACCAAAATTATAATCGATTCGTGACCCGATTGTCTTTTCGAATTCCACATTTCCACCTGGATTGGCATATTGGAATAATCCGGCTGCATTGAGACTTTCATGATTGCCATACAATAGTAAAATGGCTCCACCGGCAAGTTTGGCTTGACGGGACAAGGTTGCCAAGAGACGGTAGCATGCCAATTCATCATCACCACGATCCAATACATCGCCCGTTTGGACACATAGAGTTGATCCGCCAATCCACATCGGTTCTTCATTGGTACTATTGGGATCAAGCAATTTGGCAGTTATTAAGAAGGAGCGTAGGGCAGTAATGTCACCATGAACATCCCCAAATGCCACAATACGTGTATTTTTTGGTAAGTTGGGACGATAATCGTCAATTCCAATGTTGGTGGGTGGTAATGTGTAGTGGGAGAGATGATTTTCGTGACATTTCTCTGCAAGGAGTGGCCGAAGGGGTGCTTTGGGATCGAGGATGAGTGGTGGTGGTGATGATGATGATGACTGCTGCTGTTGTTGTTGCTGACTTTGTGAAGGTGATGATGGATCATCAGATATGCTCGACTCTGATTCAGAAGAGGAGGAGGATGAAGAAGTGGAAAAGAAGGAAGAAGATGAAAAGTGAAGAATTGATGATTCTACTTTTCCCCTCGTGCGGTGATGAATGCTGTTGGTGTTCCGTACACTAAATACTGTTGATGATGATGGAGTGTTTCTTATCAGTTGCGGTTCATGTTGCTGTTGCTGACGACGATGATGACATGTCGATATAGTGACGCCATGAAATAAAGTGCTATCCAAAACCGAAGCGAAAGCACCATAACGACCACCGCCGCCGCCGCGAACCGCCACCGTTGCCAGACGACGCTGACGAGACGCCGCCGATGACAATGCTGTCATGCTGCTACTGCTTCCCGACGACAGCGACGACAGCAGCCGCGGACGAGTGGAAGAGGAGGAGGCCACTACAAAATTGCCAACAACGAGCATCATCTCGAACCAACAAATATTCAGTAGTAACAAATGTCGCAGAAATGATGACAATGACGACGATGATGCTGGGTGACAAGGAATGGATGATTTCATTGGGCATATGGGGAGTGGGGGGCAAGGGCCGTGTTAATGGTCGCTGGATGGTCGTCGGCTTAGTGTTTGTGTGCGTGCTGTGTGCTGTGCGTGGGCAGGCAGCGGCAGTGGCTTTGGTTTGGCTGCAGCTGAGCTGAGTGCAAAACACAAAAGTAAAGCAATTTAAGCGACTTTTCCAACATATGTACTGTACCAGTTATCGCTTAATTTCTTGGCTTTCGTGTTTACCAGTCGCAGTTCTCTAGAAGATTGGTTAACTTGTCGGTTATGACACTCGCTCGCTTCTTAAGTATCTTTGATATCTTCTTCCACCAACTTCCACCGACCACCACCAACACCATACACCATGATGTTGTTACGAAACCATGCTCTCGCCTCTATGGTAGCCGCCGCCCAACGCATCACCCACTGCTGCCGTCGCCTACCCCGTTTTATCACGATGAGATTCATCATAATCTCATGGGGCAACATAGGCCGCTTGCAGTATTACTACTATCATTGCAACATACGCTCAAATCCATTCATGGTCGATATCGTAAACATAATAATACTCTATCAAATTTTATCAAGCCAATCTCAAGATAACGTGCACGCCACTACTCGTATCCACAACATCACTTAATTCCCCCACTCGCAAACCAAAGCTCGCCTTCTCGAAAGCCGGCTGCATCTTCTTCCTACCAAAAAATCCAAGATCACCACCCCGCTTGGCGCTGGAACAGTCACTCTCGGTCTTGGCCAATTCCTCAAAGGTGGCTCGTAATTCAGATAATCCGCCACTAGAATTTGCGGAATGTAAGATGGATAATAGTTCACGTAGATCGGAGATTGCCTTCTCTTTGGTGTCGGTGATTTTGGATATGCGCCATGAGGAGGGACGCCGAGAGTCTGCATGCTTTTTCAGAATGTGTAGTACTCGTACCTCCTTGGGTTCATGATGATGATGGTCTCCTCCACTTCCACGTTGTTGTTGTTGTAGTTGTTGTTCTCGATGTTCTCTTCGATCTTTGTCACGTGGTGTGCTGCCAGTGGTGGTGGAAGTGGTCATGCTTCGTTTTCGTGGTGAGATATTGTCCATAGATTCATCCCCCTCTCCTCCTGTATCGGTAAGCTCCGACCCCGCCGCTGTGCGTTTGAGTATACTTTTCACTGCCGCCGCTGCCGCAGCGGCGGTGGCAGCCAAGCTCTCCGGATTTAGTGATGTCTGATGCAGCTGCTGTTGATGATGATGCGCGCTCTCATCTTCAACAGCTGCACCCCCTCGTCTTTCCCCCTCCGCGCCATCTTCTCCACCTCCTCTAGCAGTAGTAGCAGCGGTGGTGGGGTATTCCCAACAACAATATCCCGTCTCTTGATGAAAATAATAGTAATATCCAGGATGGGACGATACACTTGACTTTCGGTACCATCCAGCGGGTAGAGGAGGCGGGGGTGGATTGGAAATTAAAATTTGTTGTAGTCGTGAAGTTGTTGTTGATGCTGCTGCTGATGCTGTACTCTCGACAACAGCAACTTCGTGGGAGGAGTCGTTATTGTCGATGGTGGTAGTGGCAATGACATGATTGTTTAGTGTAGCAGCGTCGTCGCCGGCGGCGGCGGGGCTGCCGCCAATATTGATGTCGATGGGAGTTGTCGCAGAATTGGCTGTCGCTGATGTCGTTGTCTGCTGCTGCTGATTCACTACTTCATCATTATTATTTCCAAACAAGTCTTCATCGACATTGTCTGCGTCGGTGGTGGTAGTAGGAAGATCGGTGGTGGTTTCGGCTGTCATTGTGGAGGCGATTATTTTGTGCAGGCTTGTGAGATGGTGAGAATGTGCGAGCTGTGCCTGTGTCTGTGTCTGTCCGCCACCGGTCATCTTTCCCGCTGAAAATTAATTGAACTTCCTCCACGTGGATCCTCGTCTGTCCTCCGCATATTATCTCCGCACGTGGATTCTTCGCCTCCGACAAAAAAATATGGGTGGCTCGCCCGTAATCCACGTGGCTCGTCAATCAGACAGACTGACGGACAGACCACATCTCGTGCCACCATACATGCACATGCATCCATCACCGACCACCGATCCGCAGCCCGCCACCCGCGCCTTGGTACTGGTTCGAAACTGCCCTTACATTATTTTCACATTCCATCGCAGCATCGCAGCCATGGCGAAGTCCAAGTCGAAGAAGCAGCGTAGTACTACCGGTAGTAGTAGCACATCGCAGTCATCATCGCAGTCTTCGTTGCCGTCTAAGCCTCTTGACGACAGTGCCTCTTCCAATGCAGATGCAGATGCAGATGCAGATGCAGATGCAGATGATTGTGGCAGTAGCTTTACCATGATCGCCTCTGCTGAAGCTGATGCCTCCACTGAGGATGCTGCTGCGGCTACGCGGCACAGACGCAGCAACAGCGCCCGTCGCAGCAGCAACCTGTACATCAACCACCACCACCACCACCACGGAATATCAGCAGTCGACGACGACAATGAAGATGAATATGACATTCGAAAATGGACCTCTCGTCATTACGACAATAACGATGATAATGATGGCAATGATGATGCAGAGGTAGAACGTGATTTGTATGATCCAAACATCACTGCCAAGAACAAGAGATCATTATTTGATGATGGAAAGAATGGTGGGGAGGGTGCTGATGAAGATGGTGTGTTCTTGAGGTAAGCAAAGAGTGTGGTGCAGTTATGCAGTGTTTGTTTGAGACATTATGGGGAGGGCAGAGGCGATGATGATGCTTGTTTTATGCGTTTTTCCATCTCTCTTTCACTCTCTCTATTTGCTCACTTCTTTTTCTCCTTCTCGGCCTCTCGTGCCATGTCTACCACTACTACCACTACTACTACAACTACATTGCTTATATTTGATTAGTCTGGAGGTAATTCCAGGAGATGCATACCGCGTCGAAAAATCTGGAAGAGATACGGCTGGGGGATATGTCACCAAGGTTGTTTACAATACGGATTCTGCGGCCAAGGCCGATTCCGAGGAGAATATGAAGGAGGAAGAGGAGGAGAAGAAAAATGGAGGTATGGAAAATAAGATAGACAAGAAGAAGGAACGACGGAAGAAGCAAAAGGAGAAGAAGAAGGAGATGCTCAAACGAAAGATGATGTCCGGCAGCGATATCGACAACGACCATGATGATACCAACGATGATGATGACGACAGAGGCGTGTCAACAACTTCTACTAAAAAGAAGCGCACCAAGTTGTCGACCGGTTCCAACGATGGCGATCTTGGGCACGACACCCCAATCAGTGAAATGGACAAGGAGAGCAACGTGGATATGCCGGACGAGAACGATGAGGCAATAACTAACTTGCGTACCTCCTGGTCCATCCATGCACCCGGCATAGTCCTACACACTACGCTCTGCGAAGGATTAGTCACCTTGGGGTACGATCGTCCCACACCTATCCAATCATCAAGTCTACCGGCGGCAATGTTGGGACGGAGGGATATTGTAGGCGCAGCTCCGACGGGGAGTGGGAAGACATTAGGGTATGGATTGCCGATATTGCAATACTTGCTGGAGGAGGCGGATGGGATGAAGGAACAGGACGAGAGTGCGACAAAATCAATTGGCCAGCACGAGGGTGACGATTCTCATCGGTCAACACTCCAAGCTTTAATACTTGTACCCACGCGTGAACTTGCAATGCAAGTCACCTCCGAACTCACGAGAGTATCCTGTAACAAAGTCAAGATTGGGACCATTGTGGGTGGATTTGCCGAAGTAAAACAACGTCGAACGCTCGAGAAGGTACGGCCACCGATAGTGGTGGCAACACCTGGACGATTGTGGGAGTTGGTAAGTTGTTTTACTTTTTATTGCGCATGCTTGGTGTTTGCGTCAAGAGTGGGAAATGAGAGGAGGGGAGCAAGTATTGATCAATGACGATTATGAATATCACATTAGACTCCTTTGGTTGAAAATTTTATTTTTTCATGAAAAGAAACATATCCGTTTGCACGTCAGTCTGAGATTAGAGCATTGCATCTCCCCTGAATTTCTCTTGCCCAATCTTTTTCTCGCCTTTGATCATGGTTATCTTCATATCTCACACACGCCACTGCGGTGCTCTCTCCCTTTTTATCTCTTACTCTAGATGTCAAGCAAGGAGTATACCCATTTGAATAACCTCGCCCAACTTCGTTTCCTAGTGATCGATGAAGCCGACCGCATGATCAAGCAGGGCAGCTTTCCGCAACTTCAACAGATATTTGAGGTGATCAATCGGGCTAATCCACCACCTTCTCAAGCTGACGATAGTGACGATAATGATAGCGAACTCGATGATGATAATGATGATCACCGATTGAAGAGTCTTTTGGGTGTTAGAGGCGAGGCTAAGGTGGTAATGTTGAATGACTCGATACTTGCTGCTATTGAGCGTGAACGGAATAATGGTGGAAAGGGAAAGCAGAGCGATAGTACCCCCGTTCCTATGGAAATGGATGACGCGGAGTTTGAGCAGCAGATGCAACAGATACACAACGATGATGATGATGATAGCGAAATTGATTTTGTGGAGGAGGATGATAACGAAGACGAGCCAGTTCATCGTCAGACATTCATCTACTCGGCGACGTTGACTCTCCCTCCATCGATGCATCATCTCATTAAGAAAGATCATGCAGCAAAGGTCAAGTCCAAGAAAAAGAAGGGAAGTAACAAGCAGCCGACTACAGTAGATGGCGCCATTGCCGAAATCCTGGATGTTGCGGGTGCACGAGGAGAGATGAAGATTGTTGATTTATCGAACTCGATTATATCCTCCGGAGGAAAGAAGGGTAAATTTTCTGCAAAGGATGCTGTTGAACCGAAGGGAAATAAGGCCATCACATCCCGAAAGCCAGAAGATCCATCATCACTACTAACTCGCCTACCCCCTGGACTAACACTCGGTGAGATCCGATGCGCCCAAATGCACAAGGATTCACATTTATACGCCTACCTCGTCACTACGCGACAGGGCTCATCGGGTCCGTGTTTGGTATTTTGTAATAGCATTGCTGCCGTGCGGAGAGTGGGTGAGACATTAAAGACTTTGGGATTGCCCGCGAAGATGTTGCACGCTCAAATGGCCCAGGTGAGTTATTTCTCTTTGTGTGGAGATTAAGCTTAATAAATTATCTTGGTGATGACGAATAACCAATGGCCCGAGAAGCCTCTGGCCTCATATATTAAGCCAAGCTGTGCAGCATCTTTTGGACCAAATGTCTATCTTGGATCTGCCTGTGGGTTAAGTGAACAATCTCCGAACCAAGACTTGGGTCATCATAACATCAAATGAACTCACTAATTATTATCTTTCCTCTCACTATTATTGCTCGTCGTTGTCATTGGCAGAAATCACGTCTAGCGGCTCTTGAATCGTTACGAACGGCCAACTCTCGTTCCATAGTTGTGGCGAGTGATGTTGCCGCACGAGGTTTAGACATTGCATCGGTAACAACGGTCATCCATTACGATGTGGCTCGAGTCGTCGATACGTTCATCCATCGGGCGGGTAGGACTGCGGTAGGTCATTATATTGCCAAGCATTTGCGATTTCTGTTATCTCGTCTGTGTGCTTTGTGCGTGAATGTTGTGATATTCATGGCGATGAAGATGCATCTTGGACTAGAGTCTCTGACTTCATCTGGGGTTAGGTAAGTTTCTCGACGTCAGAATTCCACTGTTCGTTGATTTGATGAGTCCACTGACTTACTCTTTGCTTTTGTCTCCATATGAAACTTACAGTAGCCCGGATCTGTAGAGAACGCTTCCCTTGGCTGTCTGAGTCATACTACTTGAATGATATTTTGTATATGTCATGAGGCGGGTGCATGTTAGTGAACTATGACGATTTTTGTGGACTAGAGTCTCCGACTTCATCGAGGAAAAGTAGACCTGGATCTGTGGATAATACCCCTTGGCTGTGTCTGAGTTCACTCTTACTTCCTTTCATGATATGGAGATTGTTCAGCTTCTTATGTAATGACTTGTTTGGGGCTCACCTTCACTTCACCTGTCTATGATGTTTCATTGCTTTCAATCAGCGTGGTGTGGGTGAGAAGGCAATTGGTACTAGCATATCACTCGTCGCGCCAGCCGAAGAACGAGAGCATCAAAAAATCTGCGAGGCAGTTCGAGGTAGCGGATCAAGATCATTGGAGTCGGTGCAAATAGATGTTCGTCTTTTGAACGAGGCCCAAGAACGTGTAGCACTGGCATCGAAAATTGTATCATGCCACGATGTGGAAAGTCAAGCAAGTAAGAAAAACAAGTGGCTGCAGGATGCCGCCAAGGATGCCGAGTTAGAATTAGACGAAGACATGATGGAGGGAGGTCTACTGGACGGAGACCAACGCGACCGACAGCGATTCCTTGAGGCGAAGCGTGCCAAGTCAGAGCTGCAACGATTGCTTGCAAAGCCAATGAGGAAACAGCACTTTGGTAAGTTCCTTTCTGGAGTTGGTGTCCGAGAATCAATTAAATCAGAGGGCGAAGTGAAACCGTACATCGTAAAGGAATCATCCACCGGAGTGAAGCATCGACGAAAACAGTCGAAGAAACGTGAAAGTAAATCATAATCACAGTTAACTTGCCAATTTATTGATCGTATCGATTTGTCCCGATCTGCACCACCAAAAAGAGGAGGACGAGGAGAAAAGTTGAGACGAGGGAAGCTCACATCAACATCATCCACAATGCCATGCCTTCTTATGTACTGCACATTTAACATTTTTTATGTTCACTATCGCTAAGGGTGGGGGGGGGGGGGCAAAAGAGTCAAAAACCATGGAATGGCCAAAGTTTTGCCTAGAGGGGATGGACCTCCAATCTTAACATTCTAATCCTCATGCTTCACTACTTTTGCATCCATCTCATGGTGTAAGACACAAAAGTAGGAGATCGGAGAGCTTGCAGCTTGCTGCCTGCATCCTACTAGTCCTTGCAATTGCTGCAGCGTGCAGCTTGCAGCTTGCAGCATAAGCTTCTAGAATAGTACAGTAATGCCTATCAGGCTGGTACTCATTATCCTCCTGGCTACTACTGGGCTCCGCTGGGTACTGCTGGGTACTGTTGGGTACATCATCATGCTTGCTATCCAACAACCCAGATCTGCCTTTCACCATCATCCTCAACATCATGATTGCTGCTGTGTCCTCAGCATCACTGGCTCCTCACTACCCTCCTTCTTGTTGACCCACCTTATGCGCATTGCTAGTTTAGATTGAAAGTGTCAACATTCCACGTGTGCCGAATGCCGGATGAGAAGAGTCGCGAACTAGGAGTACGAGCACGCTCGCAGCTACTCGCAGAACAACGAACAACACTCTTATCACTTCTTTGCTCATAAAATAATCTCCGTTGCAATACTCGATATCAATCGGACGAGCCGCCGAATCAAACAATATTCTTTTATCTCCATAAATACTCACCGATGTCCGCCGATCCCACCCTCCTCACCGGCCTCGGTGCCGCACTCTCTCTCTTCCTCGCCGGTTCCGGCGCAGCCTACGGTACATCTCACGCGTCCATCTTCGCATTGCGTTCCCACCCCAACAATCACAGCTTCATGACCATGAGCCCGGTTATCATCTCGGGTGTGCTCGCTCTCTATGGTGTTATTGTGGGCACATTGCTCGCACTCAAGTTATCTCCGACTTCTACCATGATTACCACCGTCGAAGGGTACAAGAATCTTTGTGCCGGATTGTCGGTGGGGTTGGCTTGTTTGGCGAGCGGCGTGGGTATGGGAAATTATTATAAGATGATTAATGACAATGATTATTACTTTGTGGGTGGTAGTGGAAAGAGTGCGGGCGGTGGGGAAGGGAGTGCCTCGAAGAAATGCAACTTTGTCACATTTGCATTGTGCATGGTGTACCTCGAGGCAATTGGTTTGTACGGTTTGATTGTGTCTCTCTTCTTGATTTGGTAAATGAGAGAGGAAGACGAAGGAGAGAAAGAATTGATTTTTGATTAGTTTTGTATGAAAGATGAAAGCGAAGGCAACAATGTTCTATTCATATTAGGTGTAGAAAAAGAGACAAAGGAACTTTAGCCTCCCTCTCCGGATGCGATGCTGGTCCGCCAGAATCGTTTATTAAATGGGGGCTGAGAACAATGATGTATGAAATAGCATCCGAGAGAGATAGCATTAGAATAATAGTATGATGTTAGTACCAAGAGATTCCATTTGAATTCAAAGTCCATCGTCTATCATCTTCTCTCTGCTCTCGCACTCATTCTCTGCTGACAAAATCTCTGCCACGTGTAAGATCCTAACCTCCCGCCAAAAATGTTGCCTTCTCCCGCAAAATCTTTTCGATTTCCCGCCAATTCTTTTCAATTTCCCGCCATATCTTTGCCCTTCCCGCCATATCTTGCTATCTCCCGCCATATCTTTCCTTTCCCGCCGTATCTTTGCCAAAAACACCTACTCTACCAAATAGATACCGAAAACACCAAATATGGTAAACCTCTCACTCTCACGATGACGACGACGGACGATGACGATGATGAATTCCGCTGACAAATAGAGGCAATAGCAATAGAACCGGCAAAGAGAGGAGAGTGAGGGGGAGAAAGAGAGGGAGGCAATAAATCTAAGAATGTTTCGTAAGCCCAAGAAGCGGCCATTGGCGCTGCGCTCCACGTCATCGACGACGACTCCAAATCCAAAGCATGATGGCGGCGGCGACGACGAGACTGCTGGCAAAGGCAAAGGTGATTATGATGCGGCTCCCAATAATTATGATGGGGTTGGAGACGGTAACAACACCAATGTCGACGATAAAGATGATGATGACGATGGAGAAGAAGTCACCTCCGGCCTACTGCAGCAACTACGCAACGAGCGCCTTGAGAAAAATTCCAACCAATCATCGTCAGCGGCGTCACACCCAAACAAGCGGAAGAAATCCAACACTAGCAACAGCAGCAACAACAACTGGATGCATCAATTCAAATCCAACAATGGCAACGATGGCACAACCTCATCCTCGGCACGTGATATGGCCACACGAACTGCTGAATATCATCCCACTACATCTACCACCACCACAACAACGACATCCATCTCGAATACCGACACATCCACCACTGCTACCGCCCAACAAATAAACACCGCCACCCTATCCTCGCATCAAGCACCTCGCTCTAAATTCCTCGCCGGTCCTCTCCGCGCATCCACCTTTGTCCGTACCACAGTCCGATTCGACTACCAACCTGACATTTGCAAAGATTACAAAGAGACGGGATTTTGTGGATTTGGTGACACATGCATCTACTTGCATGATCGAGGCGAAACGAAAAGTGGATGGGAGATGGAGGCAGAATATGAAGAGAATAAGAAGAGAGAATCGCAAAAAAGAGAGAGGGAGATGGAACAATTTATGGAGGGGATGATGTGTGGTGAAATGAGGGGAGATGGGGGTGGTACCACTGCGAAAAGCGGTGGCAACAACCAACATGACTTTTCTGCATTAGACAATGACGATAACAACAACGACTTGGACGATGGTCTACCCTACGCATGCCACGCATGTCGTGGTCCATTTACCAATCCAATAGTCACCTCTTGTCAGCATTACTTCTGTGAGAGGTGCATGCTTGCACGGATACGTGGTGACGATGACGGCAATAATTCGTCATCCTGTTGTCCAATATGCCAAAAGGATACGAATGGTGTGCTCAATCATCCTAGGAAATTGGAGGCGAAGAAACGAAGGTTGGTGGGACGGGATGGGACGTGGGAGGAATATTACGAAGTGGGTCGGAAGGGACGAGGTGGTGGAGGTCGCTGAGTGAGTACCCCCAAAACGCAAAACGACGATGAATGACAACAAGAGTGCATACTGTGAATAATAACGACGTGAAAACTAAGCAGTCAATTCTATTGATCAGATCGTCTTATTAGCTTAACCTCACTTTGTGTTCTATTCCTTATTTCCGCCAGCATACGTTCCGGATTCGACTCGTCTCCAAACACTGTAATAATCCTTCACATTGTCAATCGCATTCACCTTGACGATTGCTCGCGTTATTAACAAGGCCGAATCAACCGATAGGACTTGTTGTGGCACCTTGATCATTTGTCCTGCCGCGGCCGCACTGCCACCAGCTCCGCCAAAGAGCATGGAGAGCAAGCCCCCACCTCCTCCACCACCACTACCTACCACTAACCCCGATGTTGTCGAGGAGACGCCATCTCGAGATAGGATGCGCTCCTCTTCATTGAAATTCAGCGTGCCGGATTGCAATGATGGTCTCATCCCCTTCGATCCACTAATGTACGCCATATTATCAGTAGTATAGATCCTCTGCCAGAAAAGTGTAGTATTAAAGAAATCCACACCGTCTCCCTTCTTATCTGCCATGAGCTGCAATCTCCATTCACCATCCAAGTTATTTAGCATTTGCGTCGGTTCAGATAATACAAACCCATCCAACCCGATAGCTGCGGCCAAATCATCCTGAGTTGTGCTAGTACTCCGTCGTGCAGTAACGATAGGTCTACCGGCATAGTCCACTGGGACATTCTTCGCCTCCTCGTTCTTCTTCTCGAGAAGTAGAGCATCGTCAAAATGTCGACTAATAGATCGCAATGCTTGGACTACCTTCATGCGTTCTACTTCACTGGCACTCACGGCCTTTAACAAAATTTGTCGTGCCTCTCGTGTGGAACGAACGACATTTTCGGTGAGCATTCTATAGTATTGCGATCCTTTATCCAAATCAATGTATGCAGTGTTGTAGACCTTATCAAAGTTTTTGGATAAGTCCCGAAATCCAGTAGCATCGATAAAGGTTTCGGCGGCCTTTTTGCGTGAGAAATCTTCTAGTTTGGCTTCGTTCCGCATAAAGTTGATAGCCTCGAGTCCGTATAGGAGTTTGTCAGCATTCATTTTAATTTCTTCAATGGGTGACTTGGTTAATGTCGCATAAAGTCCAATGGCTTGGTCGGTTTTCCCCTCGGCTTCGTAGGCCATGGCGAGTTCGAGGAATACTTTTCCACCTAGCTTCGATCTAGTCGAGCAGTATTGTGTCACCTTCTCCAATGCCGAGACACCCGCACCGTACGATCCGCGTTGCATGGCTCTGCTGGCCAGCAACAATGCCTCTTCAATTACATCGGCATAGTCCTTCTCACTTTGTACTTCAATCCCCATCTTTTCACGATACGCACGTAGTCGTTCCTTAGTACTATCAATGCTCTGCTGTTTGAGCTTCTCGTCCGTCTTCACCTCGGCCCCGACACGCTTCCCGCCCCCGTAGGCTACACTGATATTGCGTGGACGGGGGAAGGCACCCCATGTGCCCACCTTGGGTTGATACTCATCTGGGCTTTGTTTGTTGGGCGATGACCATGATCCGCCCACGCCGGAGGTTGTTTGGACTGTAGATTCCGGAGTAGTAGTAGTAGGTGTCGACTCATCCTGCATTGGTGGTGCACTACTTCTCGATCGAAACCCACTTTTTGCCTCCTCCTCCCTCTCTGCAAGTGCTCTAGCCACAGCATCAATCATATCTTCCTCTTCCATTTCATCGGCATTAGCATTATCCATGTCGACATTGCGACGTAGTAATTCAATAGCCTCCGCTGCTGCCTCGGATGCCATGGATAGATCATCGTCATCGTCTGTTTCGTAGTGGCGTAATACATCGACTAAACTGTAATCATCCTCTTCTATATCGTCCAAGTCATCATCCTCTGCGAGGGCACCCAACTTTGGCTTCTTCCTTTTCTCATTGGTAGCCTCGCCCAAAGAGATTGGTGGTTGTGATGATGGAATTGGTACATCTATTCCCAACATTCGTCCTACCTGTCGTCCACGCTTCCCACCCAATTTAGCACCAATCTTTTCGGCATATTCGTCGGCCACGCTTTGGTTATTGTTTAGTTTGCCGTCCTTCTTGAGCTCAACAATCTAGTATGAGAACATAGCAGATTATGTGAATGTAACTGGTAAAGGAAATGATGGTGATAATGAAAAAGCAAATAATGAGAAGAGGTGCAGATGTCTGCACTTACCTTTCTTCGTATTTCATCCTCCCTACTGCTACTAGTGCTGCTGCTGCCGCCCGCCATGTGCACCACCGACACCGACCGACATTGGCGCGAATGTTGTGGCCGTGATCTAACATGAAGGGTCGGCCGCAGTTGTCGACAATGATACGTTGGTATGATGGCATTGTTGGTAGTAGTAACGACCAGGCCGTGTGCAAGACCACGCGCCGCTGCAATGAGGCCTATGATAATGACGACGACGGCGGCGGTATGTTGAACGCACCCCATCTTCTATGTCAAGTTCTGTGGCACACCGCGGCGGATTCCAAACAACTCTTCACAGAATAAGCTGTCAATGAAGAAAGGCACTATGCATGCGTAGGGTCGTTTCCTCGACAGCAATACCCAATCAGAATTATCGTCTCATTGAGAACTTGCCCTCGTGAACAAATGAAATCCATTGCTTGCAAGAGATTGCAAGCAAAAGCAGAAGAAGAAGGCATGCTGGGAGATTGACGTGGCACCTTGGTGGCACCTTCTGGCTGGCATGTTCAATCTACTGAGGACTTAGTACTCGAAATGGAGGGTGACCTCCCGCCAAACCAATGTCCGATTTCCCGCCAAATCAATGCCGCGTGTAAATAATATTATCGTGACACTCGATCATCATTCATGTTGTGTAATCAACGCAACGTCGAGCATCGATACTCGATATGGTACCTATGATAGTTATTGAGGAGAAGAGAGACCAGGCGGTGGGAATGATTGCATTGCTGAACTAGATTATTCAATACCGATTCGCTATATTGCCATCCATCTAATTCAACAATTACGACACGCGGAGACTTCATACTTCATGCTGAATGCTGCCCAACGGTTCACCATCGACACAAAACAGTGATCAAGAATGCATTGCAAAAGCTAAGTGTGTAACTGATGAGCCCGTGTGATGGGAGAACGGGCACCATTCATTCATTTCATCCATCAAAACAACTCTACGGGTTCGGCTTTGATACAAATGTCGAGAATGAATATCCAACCGGGTCCAATGATGGACGTGCCTTCGTCGATTGTTGTCGTTGTTGTTGAAACTGCACCTGTTTCGAAGCAAGAGATTGACGAGACGAGTAAAAGTCACGAATATTCGCACTGGTAGGAGCAGATGACAATTCTGCGGCGTTGGGATCTACCCTCTCATCGACCTCTAGACTTTCCATTGCATCGAAGAAGATATCGTCGTCGTCCACCGACTCTGCATCGATATGACCACGAATGCTACTCTGATGGAAACCGTCAAATGGATTCATCTGGTTAAAATTGTGCTGGATGCAATTCTTGGGATCTACGTTGATGCTGCCCTCCTCCTCCTCATCATCATCTTCGTCGCATTTCTTATCGTCGTCTTCACTGGAATAAATCACCGGAGCAGCAGTCGAAGCGGAATGAGAAAATGACGATGCAACCTTCTTCCCCCCAAGCTCTCTCTTCGCCCACTCCCGAGCACGACGTTGTGCCTCCTCTCTCTTCTGTTGCAGGATGGCCATTTTATTCCGACGCGCTGCTGCTGTTTTGGCGGAGGATACATTTCGATGTACTCCTAGTTTGACGGTAGTTGAAGTGGCAGATTTTCCGGCTTTGATGGCCTTCTTGGCGGTTGGCTTGCGTGTGGCTTGCTTGGCCATGGTTGGAGGCGAATATAAGTAGAAGGGTGTGGTAGATTTGTCGATGGGTTGGACGCGGTTGTAGGATAGCAGGACTTCACTCTCGACGATGAACTCGAGAACGATGAAGGTGAAGGTCGCTTCGAATTCGAATGGAATTTGTGGCCACAGGAGGAAAGGGGCGCCCCCTCCTCCCCCTGCCCATCGCATCAGTCACATTCTCACTCTTTTATATTGATGCTGCCGAGCCACATGGCCAACGAAGAATGAGAGCGGCACGAAACATGGACATGGGGAGGGATGGATCTCGCACATGGTGATGGTGACTCATAATGTGGTCAAGGTGCCTTCTGTCTTTTGCTTGTTGGTTTTGCAGCTGGGCGCACCTGTCCGTCGCCGTGGTCCGAACAACTGTTGAGTCGAGTCAAGTCAAGTTGATATTTCTCAGTCGAGTCAAAAGGGCCAAAGTGTGCTCTTCAACGGCAAGCAAAATCCACCACACCCAATGCCATCGTCCCACTTGGTCCCACGTAGGAAGTCAATCCTCTGCCAACTTCTCCCCGCGCTCCAAATAAAATCCAACTCCAAGCACCAACAACTCCAACTCCATTTTCAATTTTCTCCAAAATAAAATATCCAAAGCAACCATGGCCGACGACGACTTCTTCACTAGCCAACAACCTGCCGGCGATGATTCCGCCGGAGCCTTCTTCATGGCCCCACCATCAGGAAATGGCGATGATTCTCATATTGGAGACACCTATTATGGCACCATTCCGGATGAACAGACCAATGATTTTTTCAACCCTCCTGCTCCCGTCGCCTCCGCCGACGGGGATGCATTTGGTGGTGGTGATGACGGAGTAGTCGATGCGCCAATGGGGTATGAAGCCCCAGCGGATGATGGGGATGATGTTATGGGCTTTGCTGCCGCTGTTATTGTACCACCCGGTGTTGTGGAGGATGTCGATGACGATGAAGAAGAGATTCCCACCGGCGGCGGCATTGTTGCCTCGGAGCAACTCGTCATCGCCGAATCCACCCCCATGGCCAAATGGAACGAAGAGTGGCTTGTGACTCTCCAATCACGCAAGGATGAAGATGCCTCCATCAAGGCCGAACACATTGCCAAGGCCGAATCCGACATTGCTGCCTTCCAAGCCGAGCGGGAGAAGCGTCGTGAGGCACGCATGGCCAAAAACCGCAGTGATGAACAAGATAAACTTGAAGCGATTGAGGCGGACTTGGAAAATGACAATTCGTGGCAAAAGGTGGTGAAGATGATTGAACTGAATCAGGATAGTAGTGAGGGAGCCGTGGATACGAGTCGGATGAAGGATATTTTAGTGTTGTTGAAGAATGATCCGGCCATGGCGGAGGCGTTAACGGCTTAGAACGTTAGAGGAAAGGGAGTGAAGAGTGAGAGAGATAGTGGTTAGTGTTTGTGTGAATGGGTGTGTTGGGGGGAGGAGAGAGGAGGGGTTATGTTCCATCCAGAACGCTTGCTGGTTATGTCGCCGCTGGGGGGAAGAGGAGGGGAGACAATGGTTTTGTTTGTATAGGTTTGTCCTTCCGTGGGACAATGATTGCTGGTCAATGACGCACTCTCGAATCTAGAGGGGAAATTGCGAATGGGTAGGAGTATCGATAGAGTCGTAGACTCGATTGGTTAATCTCGTTCTTCTGTTTATTTATTTCTGAGTGTGCATCGATGGAATCGATGCCCGATGCATGTCCCCTCCCACTCCAAACTCTTGTGAATTCATATTGCGGTTTGTGATTGGTGCAATTGGTTAATGCAGACTATTCATTCTTTGAGATTGAGTTTGTCGGGCATGCAGCACCTAGATATGGTACCCACCTTCTTCTCGCTCTCTCGCTTCGTTCACCGGTAGTTCCGTCTGTCCGTTGAAGATGGCGCTCGGTCCACTCAGCCACAACCACAAGGCAAGTAGTACTCGCCATGGACCATGGACCATGGCCCATGGCGGCCTGGCACGAGAGGTGGCATCTCCTACGCCGACGTCGACGCTACGATGCTTCCGCCGAGGTCACATCATCGGCTGGCAACTGTGGCTGTGGCATTCATCGTAATTGTTCTATACTTTCGTTCCCTTATCCTTACCATTACCACCATCACCATTGTTAAAAATCGAACCGTCAATGAGTTCTACTCTCAAACAACTTGGGAACAGCAACAACTACAACTACCACAATGGCTCAACGACTACTTCCACTGGCACAATTCCATGCGTCACCAATATCCAGGACTATCTCTATTCACCCACCCCGATTCTCCCGGAGTACTCATCAAATCTTGTGCACACAAATGTGGTGGATTGCATGATCGATTCGGCGGATTGGGTTGGGATTTATATTTAGCCAATCAAACAAAACGTGTACTGCTGATACATTGGTGTATTCCAGCGCCGATTGAATATTATTTGGTGCCGAATGTTGTGGATTGGACATTGCCTCGCAATGACAATGATAACATTGACATAGTTAACAAGTCGCCAGGGGCATCATATTCAAAACCAACAACACCGTTAACGTCGAAAGGGGAATTGGAAGAGAAAGAGAAAAAGAAAGAGGAGTTCATTTTGGACGATCGTCTCTTCTCCAACACCACAGAAACACACGTCCATTGCGATCGAGCTATACAAAGTTGGCCAGGTCTATTCGATGGATATTCTGAATCCCGACCCGGGGCTGAATTTTGGGAAAGTCAAATCGATCTTGCTTTACATCGAGCGATACATGGAGAATATGCAAATCATACAATATTACGATTTCAGATATTGGGATTTGATGAATATTTAGAAAAGCGATTACGAGAACGACATGGAGAAATGGATGTCATTGCATGGACGGACTCGTTCTCTACCATGTTTTGGAAAATGTTTCGTCCATCGATGGGATTGCAGGAGGAGTTGGACGCAGCGTTTATCGATCTTGGATTGTTGCCTAAGACGGCATCGTCTTCTTCTATGGGTAAAAATTCGACAATGATGAAGATGACGACAACCACATCATCTCCACCACTATCTCCCTTCTATGCCATCCACGTACGCATCCGCCATCCACGAGGACATGTCTCAATCAGCATGAAAGGGAACCCAGATAAGTTCGGTCTAGAATGGGAGGATGGTCCAACGAGGGATTTTGCTACACATGTTTCCGATCATGCCTTTCATTGTGCACAAGAGAGGGCACTACTCTCGGTCATAGCCGAACATCGCAGTAGTAATGCTACTTCCTCCACGCTGCTTCATACTGTTATTGAGAAACCAACTGCGTATGTATTTTTTGCCGACTCGGAAGAATTGGTGACCCACATGGGCAACGAGTATCATATGGACGGTCTTCGAGTACGGAATATTATGGGGAGGGAAGTAGTGCACATTGATCGACAGCAGGAGATGTCACCCGAAAGTTATTATGATTCGTTCATTGATTTATTCGTTGCGGCGCAGGCATCGTGCGTACAATTCTTTTTGTTGGGTTTATTTCAGTTCCTTCTGCACTTGATCTCGAAAACTCACTCTTATCTCTTTTTCTTGATACTCATCATGTAATTCTTTAGATGCATCGTATTTGGAGCTGGAAATTATGCATTATTGGCAGCAAAAATCAATCGTAGAGGAGCGAGGCAATGTCTTGTGAGGCATTACGTGAGTAATGAATTATCATTCTTTATTCATTTGGATCATTCGTCGACATGTACTCTCACAAAAATATGCACCATACACTATCAACTATCACGAAATGACATTGTTTTAACAGCCGGATAGCTCCCATTCATTGGTTCTCAGAAATGAATTCTTGGATTGTGATGAGAGTTATAATCTTACACGAACGCAGTTTTAGAGGATCGTGAGGGGTAGGATCGAGCGTGTAACTCACCCGTCGAAACACCATGAAATATGAAATGGATTACTGGCCAAGAAAGTGAGACATGGCATAATGTTCATATGAATGTAGTGTGTTTCTCCATACCATCATCGATATAATAATCAAACATGGTTCCATTCATTGCCTTCAACGTAGATTCTCCTTGACGAAGTCACGACGACAATCATCGCGGCCTATCGCGGCCATCGGCTCCACCGGCCTCTACGATACCGGCTGTCGGAAGTCGAAAGGTCTGTCGCGCGCCCTCAAACTCTTTCGCTTAATTTCGCTTCCCGCGCTTTCCGAAAATCTTGAAATTTGGTTTTTAATTTTCAATAGGAGTACCTATGTGGAATTTATCGCTCAAGTGCTTGAAGGGTGAAACGAGGCTGTTCCAGGGGGTTCGAGGCTGTACCTGTCAGAGGCTGTACCGAAAAGATGAACCGAGATCCAAGAAACGTACAGACGGATGAGAAGAAAAAGCTTCATTATCACCTCGAATCAATGAAGTAGTATCCCCAACTCGTTTCATTTCCTTGGCCCCATGAAGCATGAACGTGTAATCGGTATCATACCTATTCTATCATCACCACCCAATGCCTTTTGCTGAAAAATATCCGGGGCGGCAATCGTCCACAACCCGCCGCTCATTTTCTCAACCACATCATCGTCAGACGCCGTCAGCATGTGCCGCCACAACTGCCACCGGCCGTCAAACCAGTGTTCGAAAATCACGCAGTATCTCTCACGAGGATAATTCTATTGCCATGGCAGGAGAACGGCAGCGATCCAAGTCGCGAAGTCTATCTAGGGCAAGCCATCGCTCATCACCCACCAGCGGCGGCGTCGGCGGCATGATGGCGAGCAGGCATCCCCGCTCACCAATCTCCTCGTCGAAGCATCGTCGCACTGCCGGAATTCCCAATATTTCAATAAGAAGACGGCGTGGACGATCGGAGACTCCCAAGGTTGACGGGGGGGATGCAGGGAAACAACAACAGCACCAATTTCTGCATCGATCAGGTGGCGGCGGAGGAGGAGGAATTATGAACAAATTTCGCTCATTGTCGCGCAGTGCGCCACATTTCTCAATGAGGGGGGACAGGAATGATCGTGGTGGTAGTCGAACGAGGCCACATCAGCAACACCAGCAGCAGTCAATGCATCAGCGAGAGCACCACCGCCAAAGGTCACCCAGTCAAGAACATCAATTTCATAGACACAATACCAGCAATGAAGCACGAGGACGGAAATTCAACAATACCGACCGTGATGATACATCATTATTACCTATACCCATACGGGGCAAATCAATGCCATCTAGATTGAAAGTATCTTTGCGGTTATCACGTGATTATGACCATTCTCACAATACGAAGGAAAAGATGCACGCCAACTCGTCCAGATCACGGAGTCGACATCGGAGTAGTGATGATGGAGGGACAATATTCCCAGCAGCATCCAAATTGCGATCCAATTCTCATGGCAAGAGGAATAAGGTACATGATGTTCGTAGTTCGGGGTTGAAACGATCTACCGCTACTTCTTCGAGGCATACATCCCACAATAAATCAACTACTACTCACCGTCGTCAAGCATCCTCTCCGAACCGCAGAATGAGTGATGCCAATCATAGTCGCAATCGAGTACGGTCCAAATCCATGCCAACCATGGGAAATGGCATACTCCACATGGATAGGCATCAATCTACTCCTACCCAATATCCCATTCCCGACGTATCGACCATTGCATCCATTGATTCCAGTTGGAGATATAAGCGCATTAAGATGATGAAACGATTGCAAAAGCATAGGCAACAGCAACAACAACGAAGTGACGAAGACATTCATTACGAAAAGGAAAGAATACGATCCATATCTTGTGACCCTACCATGTTACGATTGGTACCGGCTCATGCCAAACAACATTCTCCCATCATCGGCAACCACGATACCATTAACAGCAACGACAACAAGAGTAACTATCTGAATTACAATCTGGGTGAAATGGACGACGAACTCATCGAACTGTTACGACAACAAAAGTCACGAATATCATCACCGCCGGACTCCTCGATATGGCAGTGGCCATCGAGTAGTCCGAAGTCATCCGTGGCATGGGGGAAAAGAAATCGAAGAACGGATGTTTCTACACCCACCACCACTACCACCAATGAGGGGAAGAACGATAAGTTCGTGGCTAGACATTCTACTGGCAGTGGTGGGGGGGATTTCAGCTACATTCTATCCGATGGCGAGGCAGGGACGCTTGATTCCACAACGTGGGAGGTACATGCACCTGATCCAGTCAAGAGTGCGCATGGCAGCTGCAACTATTTTGCAGAAGAGGACTTGAGGTACCAAGGCACTAGCCCACCTCCAACGCCAAATTCTGTACCATTGCTAGGACCACCACCACTGGTGAAGAGTAGTCCTGTGTCACCGGAAAATTCGCGGGAGAGTTTCATCGGCATAATTCAGAGTGATGGTGGTTGGTCAAGAAGTAGTAGCGGTGAGAAGAAGTCGAAAAGTAGTAGTGACTCGTCGGAGAGGGACAATATCAGAAACATCAGTAGTAAGGAAATGGAACCCATGTCACCTCCATCCTCGCCGTCGTCACCTGCTGACCCAGGCTCCACCTCTAACAAGAACGTTCATAAGAACGACGATAACGACAGGACAGATTCGCCCGAATCAATTTTCAACAACTCGCCTTCGTCGCATGCAAAATCCGAGAAGAAGATCAATCTTGACTACCTCGTTCCACCCTTGCATTCTACGGTCCGGTCAAAGAAACCCACACCGCAGCAATCCCATTCACACAAGCTTCATTTTCACCATAGCAATAACAAATCCGTTACAGGACATTCGACTTCGACCGAACTCAAATCACGGAGCGAAGTTGCTGTTGGTGGAGTCGAGGGCTTGAACATACCGATGAAACTCAGTGATAGTTCAAATGATCTCATGTCCGAACTAACCATGCCCCAATCATTGTCACGTGTACCACCACCCCACGGAGTCATCCGGTCGGTAAAGCCTACGAATCGATTGCACGGTAGTACCTCCTCCCACCCTACTTCTCCCGTGACTACTAGGCATCCCAAGTCGGAAGTGCAGAAACAATCAGTACCCGCGTCTCCGCAATTTCTATCGGCACTTCGAGCAATCCATCAGGTGCATAATATGTCAATGGAGCACAATAGTAGTAGTAAGGGTATGGACCATCCACCCAAGACAGCAGCAGGTGTGTCGTTGTATCCACCACCTCCTCCGCGACGAGTGGCACCGGGTCCGCCACCTCGAAATCAATGCAGGCATGCGGCGAAGCAGCAGGCGCAGGTTCTCGCGGGGAATAATATCGACAATCCATCACGACCACCACAGGCACAGTCTCACCCGGCCGGAATGACACCGGGAAATGGTTTGCTCGATGATCTTGCCCACTCTACTCTTCGTTCGCTGAGAGAACGACATCATCAAAGTGATCGTGCACTGTTTCCACCCTATGCCTCACGGGAGCGATACATGGACATGACGGGTGGTAGTGGTGGTGGTGGCCATTCGGGCGTCCTACACAGCAGCATGAATCCAATATCCAAATCCAATGAATCGAACAATTGGCATATGCAGCAATTACTTCACTCGTCGACAACGGAACTTGCGAGGTTGCGGGGTAGAATGTCTCCAGAAGAATTTGGTGGTGGTGGTGGCGGCGGTGGTAGTCAACAGACGCAGGCACCTCCAACACATTCCATAGGAGGCAGTACCACCGCCAGACAACGTGGGAAACGTGTCGAGAATATGCCGTACATGGATGGAAATCAAGATATTGGACTGTACACCGGTGAGACGAATGATCTCGGTCAGCCTCATGGGAAGGGGCAGATGAGGTATGACAACGGTATATTCTTCGAAGGGAAGTGGACCAATGGTACGTTCGATGGACATGTGTATGTGTGTGCTCTGGTCTTACGCGTAGTTCTCTTCATCTCACCATGCAATTGTGTCGACGCTGATAATTGACCCCATTAGGTGTTCAAGACGGAGTTGGTGCATCACGAGAACGACTGTTATCAGGCTTTACATCCTGGAAGGGAACAACACCATCCAAGAAAAATGGTACAAATGGGAAAGAGTTTGCCCACGGCATGATATGGGTAAATCCATACAATGGCCGAGCAGGTCGATATACCGGCGACTTAAATCAGCATGGTATGCCCCATGGTAGAGGCGTGATGCGATACGATTTTGGTTTGATTGCCGAGGGAGAATGGATTAATGGACAGATTGTCGATAATGTTCTTCAAGGTTCAATGTCGTCATCATTCTTAGCGGGAAGCGTTGATGGCTCTAACTCTTATTTTCCCGCCTCCTGAAATACCATTATAGCATTGGTTGTCATTATCTGTCAATGACCTGCATGCAGTTGATTGCTGCTTGTTCTGTGGCGGATTTCCAGGAATACTTGCTAACCTAATTACATACTTTACATACTCCCATCTCCATTGACCTCTAGCTGACTGTTATCGTGATACCAGATCCGCAGTCGGAACCCAAACCGAGCCAACCCTTAGAGGGGAGTGTCAGACCGATCGAGATGTTCTTGATGCAATCTATGCACAGAGACATGCGGAAGAAGTTCATAGTTCCTACCATATCCTTCAACACAGAGTGTTCTATGCACTGGGATATATTTTAGATGTATCATTTGGGAGATTTCGACATCTATTACTAATCATTAGGCAATCCTCTGCTTTGTTTTGTGATGCGCCACTGACCATGCAAAGATGATTCTATTCTTCCGTACACCAACTTCATTCCTCCTCCTCTAATCTCCTTCCCTCCTTCTCCTTCCAAAATCGTTTACTCAATTCCAAGACGAACCATACATTTGAGTCTCCGTCTTACCATGCAAGTCCTTCTTGGGTGGCACCCGTCCCTCATACACATACTCTCCACCCTCCCGATCACGAAAGTTCACCGCATCTCCCTTAATATCACTAATCCCCACCATGGCCGGTCCCAATCCAGTACTCGCCTCCATCAACACCTTAGGATCATTGTAGTGTGTTACCGCACGTACAATCGCCTTGGCACGAGCTTCGGGATTGGAGGACTTGAAGATTCCCGATCCGACAAAGACACCATCCATACCCAATTGCATCATGAGCGCCGCGTCAGCAGGCGTGGCCACACCCCCAGCCGCAAAGTTCACCACGGGAAGCCGACCATGGGTGGCAACATACTCCACCAATTCATAGGGTGCACGCAATTCCTTGGCAGCCACATACAATTCATCTTTCGAGAGGCATGCCAATCGTTTAATCCCCCCCTGAACAGATCGAGCATGTCGTACGGCCTCAACAATGTTCCCGGTACCCGCCTCACCCTTGGTACGAAGCATAGCCGCACCCTCGGCCACACGTCGCAATGCCTCCCCGATATCACGACATCCACAAACAAATGGCACATCGAATACATTTTTATCAATATGATTGACCTCATCGGCCATAGTTAGCACCTCCGATTCATCAATGTAATCAATTTCACATGCCTGGAGGATTTGGGCTTCAACAAAGTGTCCAATACGAGCTTTGGCCATGACGGGAATAGTAACGGCGTTTTTAATCTCGAGGATCATGGCAGGGTCGGACATGCGAGCGACGCCACCATCGCGACGAATGTCGGCGGGGATACGCTCGAGGGCCATAACGGCTACGGCACCGGCGGCTTCGGCGATTTTGGCCTGTTCGACATTCATTACGTCCATCTGTGGATATGCAATGTGCAGGATGAGGTACCAATTGGACGGAAATTTTGATAATGGATATATGAAAGTGAGAAGGAGAGGTGAATCAAGTGGAGTGATGCAAAAAGAGATACAGGCAGATGTGCGCCATCTTCATGGAAGCAATTGTTAGGAAACGAAGGCATCGGCGATATCAGCCTGAAGGCGCACAATGTCGCCCACAGAAGATCCATCTTTCATCAGCAAGCGTAGAGATTGATCAATACGATGGAGCCCACCCGCTTCCCCCCCAATGCCTACCGACTATATACCGACTAAGTTCCGCTTGTCGGACTACCCAAACTGCCTCTGCCACATCGGACCCCGAAGAAACAAGAAACAAGAGAGAAGGACGACGGCGATGTTCACAACTTGAATGAGCAACTCACAATCACTCCCCCCTTGAGCATTTGGGCTAACCCCTGCTTGACCTTGGAGGTGCCAATTTTGGCTCCACCATTGGTAGCGGCACCGCCGTTGCTTGCACCGTTTGTTGCTGCCATTATGCCTTTGATAATATTTATGAAATGGAGAGGGAGAGAAGATTATGAGGAAGAGTGTGCGATGCCGTTGGGTTGTCGTCGTCGTCGTCGTCGTCGAGATGAGTTGCAATTGACTCTTTCCATGTTCTTTGCCGCTGACAAAGAGGAGTGGGGTGTTGGTGAGGTGATGGTGGAAATGAAAAAGATTCTGCGGCGGTGGATGGCGGAGAGAGAGTGGCGGGAAGAAAGCGTCTGGACGCCGACCGGTCTGGCGGGAAGGTCAGATGCTTGCGTCATCAACTACGTCACGAGCTGCGAGCACCATCCAATCCATCGTTCGTCGGCTTCGCGCGCGCCGCTTTGGCAGGCACAAGGTATTTATTGGTCACTAGCCGCTGCGCAGCTAGCAGCAGCTAGCCCCGTAAAGCTCATTGGTACTTTTGTTATGTAAAGCGCAATGTTACCTTTACCATCATAATACCCACTTAGTATAGCTCAATGTTACTAATTTTATTTTCCGGGGGGATTCCCCCCCGGACCCCCCCGGAAAAGTATTAACTGGGAATGATGTCAAGGCTCAATATACAATTA
>JALLBK010000029.1:0-40516 GCA_036940085.1 Discostella pseudostelligera
GTTGACAATGTGAGTACACTTATCAACTTCGGCCTGAGTAGGGATCATCTTCTTATGCTCCTCAAATGGTGCGTTCTTCCCCCCGCGTCCAGATCCTGATCCACATCCTCCTCCTCCGCACCCAGCACCGCCGCGCCCGCCACTATGCCCAACGGAGGCTACAGTGCGAGATGTTGCTGCGGGCCTACTGGCATGCTGGAGGCGTCGAAATTCCACAAAGAGGTTCTTAACGGTGTCAAAGTCCGTGAAGTTGTCGCGATTAGCGGTAACGCTGTTCTTTGTGGCATCAAACTTGGATGACTTAATTCCCGTCATGAAGTAGTTGATCTTGATGTGCTCGTCAAGCTTAGCAGCACCGTAGTCGGTAAGTCTATTGGCAAGGTTATGCTGATTGACATGGTTCGTCACATATTTGTCGAAGGTGAAGTGCTTGGTGTCCCCTGAATAGGTGAGACCACGAAGAGTCATATGAATTCCCGTCATCATGGTTGAAACCTTGTTCCCCCCGAAGAAGTGTCTCATGAGGTTGCGGTACACCTGACATCCATTCTGAGCCTTGTCGAAGGATTTCACATGCGTCCACACACTTGAGCTGCCCCACAAGGCATGCAGGATCAACCAAACCTTCTTGGTGTTGGCCAAGTAGGCTGGGTAGAATGGTCCCGTCTTCTCGTATTCGTCTAAGCCCAGTGGGTCAAAGTTGTCTTCCTCGAAGTCGAATTTCAGGATCAGGGCACGAGCCTCCATCTCCTCATCAATCATCTGGTATTTACTATTGGCAAGTCCGCATGGGATGTTGCCCATGTCATCATCCTCATAGGGAAAGAGCTTATGGCGAACCACATATGAAAGTGGGACGCCCGTCACTCCTCGCAGGCATCGTAGGATGGTCACCGCATGGTCAAAAGCCACGGCGGCCCGTTGAGCGTCTAGCACTGCAGCGTCTGGCTTATGCTCGAGATTCTGCTTCGTCCAATTCTTCTCCATGAGCCTCTGGTCCCTAAGGGCCAAAATGTTGCTACGCTCAGTAACTCGGACATTTAGTGGGCATTGGGTCCTCTCCCTGTGTTTGGCAAAATACACCACGAGCTGTAGGCGATGCACTACAATCTTGGGGATTTGATGCCCGTCTTTTCCACTGCTAGGCTTCCGAACAGCCTTGCACGTCCCTTCAATAAGCTCGTCGTCATATTTGAGAAGCTTGTATTGACTGTCCAGGCCCTGTTGGTCTACTAGTATGGCCGCAGCTTCGTCTGAGAAGCCAAGCTTCTTAAGAAATGTGAACATATCTCGAGCCACAGGGGCTTGTTCCTCAGCACGCTGTCATGCCATTGTTCATCGCTTATCGTAGCATCAGCGTCTAGAATTTGGGTCTGATAAACTGAAGATATTCAGCCACCAAGGGCGTGAGCTCTACAGTATTAAGTGGTAGTCAGTAATGGCCATGGCCGGGGGGTCACTCGGTCAAGAGCCCACCCCTATTCAGAGTCTTAGTTTAGGTCATCAATATGATCCACCAAAGGTAGATACAATAACATTATAAGCTAATTGAGAGTTGCCCGTATCAGGAAGGGTTGACACCATGGGCGTGCCTGGCTCAGGTTGCAGCTGTCGCCAAAGCTCGGCCGGCGCGCACCTTTCTGATGATGCACAGCACTTGTCAGTCCGTTTGTCGTCGGGTAATACCGGCAGGTAATCCCAGGTAAATACCCAGTCCGAGTCTGTCCATCACATGAGCATATTTCCTCAGTCCCCTCAAGATGATACAACATCATGTTCCCTTATTTTGAATTGTGATCAATTTGAAGGATGAACATGAGTACATGATGCGTGAATGCTTTGAGATTTCAATTCATATCAACGCAAACAAACTAACAACACATGTTAATAGCAGGTTATCCATCAACTCTTGGAGAGTGATCACCTCCATTCTTGTTGAACAAGTTCCGTATCATATTTGACTTTTCGCCACTTTCTGACAGCCAATATGCAATCCTTGCATCTGTCTTATCCATGCCATTCTCCGCTCGCTCCCGTGCCTCGTTCACTGTAACAAGTGAAGATTCCATCAACCGTTCAGTAGCCCCCTCCCAAGTTAATTGCCTTCTCTCATCCTCCGTCAATAGTGTTGGGGTGTTTTCCAATGCCCACGCTATCTTATTGGCACATTCATCGAGGGTATCATACGATAGACAATTGGTAAACTGTACAAAGAAGTCATTGGAGGGGTGTTTGGGAATAATAACGAATTTGTTCATGGCAAGGGCTTCCGCGGTGGTAGTGCAGAGTACCTCAGATGTGCTGGGATTAAAGAAAATCTTGTGCGGCAAATTCTTCAACAGTGCATGATCCACGACGCCAGGGAACATCGCTGGAATGGGACGTCGTCGCCATTCGTATCGTGATACTGGCGGATCGAATACAAATTGCTCCTTGCTTTCATCTTCTCCATCATTCTTGACTTGATCGCCATTCACTTTCATTTTCGCCTTTAGTGGATGCTTCAACTGGCTGAATGACATGGTCAAAATATTCTTTATCGAGGAGTCAGCAATGTTGTAAACGGCAAGGCCTGTCTTGACTCCAGTGTCGAAAGACTTCCCACTTAAATCGCCAAGGATTTCCAATGGATTGGCATTACTATTGACATTCAAGTCAACATCTGTGACATCCTCCGGGGTTGGCACTGCGACAGCACGTAGCCGTCGTCGACTCTCCTTGACATAAGTTGCACTGCCATTAACCACTTCAAATCCCAGACTGAGGTATTGAGACACAACATCGTCACTATCCATTTGCAATAACGACGAATGCCGTTTAATCTGCGCAAGCACCTGACTTGATTGCTCCTTGATTGATTGCGGATTTGCTAACACGGCCGCGGCATTCAATACTTTGGTTTCCTCAGTTGAAGTAGTAGTAGGTTCGACGGCCGATGAGTCAAGACTCAGTGCCGAAGATTCCTTTGACATACTATTGATTGTTGGAGGACTGAGAGGTGGACGCTCCATCGGGGTGGCATGATTTCGTCCATGGAAGGCACGAGCAATTGCCTTCTCGTCAGGACCACCACCGTAAATATCAATGTAGAAGTATGCACCATATTTCCTTCGAAAGATATCCTGTACATCCAGCATGAGATCAAAACCCTTTGCCCAGACTAGTTTGCCAATAAAGTAAACGGGCGATATGGACGGAGGCATGTCCAACCTCTCCTCCTCGGCAGTACTCTTACCATGTTGTTGGAAATAAGATGATGATGCCAATACGGACACATCCACCCCTTCCAAAAACTCGCGACGAACACCATGAACATTGCACGTAACCTCTTTCCACGGCGCGAAGTTTGGCAAAGTATTGCTCAGTTTAATCACCTGATGGCAATGCGCCCGTATAATTAATGCCGAGATAGCGCCAATGGCAGGCGCGGCAATTAGTGACACACCGATACCATATTGACGCGCATACTCTTCGTAGTTGGTGTGCACAATTCCCAACACGAAGCGAAAACGATGTGTCCATCCGAGCTTTTTGGCTTCATCAAGAATATGAGAGTCCTTCTTTTTGCTGGTTGCGCCAATAATACTGCCTTTTCGTTGGAGTGATGTTGTGGCTGATGTGTCGGTTGTGTTGCTGTCGTTATTTGGATCTATTTCATTGCTAATCGATGATGCATGTGCATTGAGTGATACCTCCACCTTTTGCGGAGATGCCTCAACCTTATCACTTCTCATTTCATCCGCCTTCCCCCCCCCCTTCTTCGCATGAGCGTCATCAACTTCATCCTCTCCCTCCAGCTCATATGAAGGCATTCGAAACCAATTCAAATGCTCCGGCTCTTCCAATATCGCCACATCGACCAAATGCTCCGGGATATAATTGCACAAGTCTACCTTGGGGAAAATACTCCCAAATCCCGATAGGTAGAATGCGGGGTAAAAGATGATTTGTAATTGAGTGGCTTCATGAGGCATACCGCATGCGGTGGAGGAGTAGTGTCGTATCCATGCTTCTTGTTTGGCCATGCCATATTTTTCTGCTGCAGCTGCTGCTTTTGCTGCTGTGTCAGTGGTTGTGGTGGTGTTGGGTGCTGATGGCAACGGCGATGGTTCATCATCATTCTTGCTGCTATCGCCGTTAATGGTAGCAGTATTGGTGTCAACAGTGCCGGGACACGAAAAGGAATTGTCCTTTCCATAGAGCCTAATCCGATCTTCTTCCGAGTCGAGCCAAGGAATAACAAGTACCACCGACCCGCTGCTACAGTGATTATCATTCCCACCATGAGCACTAATGTTGTGATTGCTGCCACCACCAATTCCACTTCCACTTCCACTTCCACCCAATCTCTTGTGTTTTCCCACCACGAACACATCCTCTTCCTTCTTCTTCTCCCCCCTCTCTTTCTTCTCACTGCGTCGTTTCCGTTCCTCCTCCTGATACCTCACCAAATACAACGCTCTCAACAATGGATTCACGGCCGTTCCCGTCCTCCATGGCATGGCAGCCGTGGTAATGACACATATCGTTCTATTGGGATCTGATAAGTCACTGGCTGGTATAGGACGATTGTCGAGATTTTCTTCCTCGTCGCTGCTGAGTGTGAAATCAATGCCACATCCTCCCGTAGTAGCCGTAGCAGCAGCTCCAGCATCACCTGTGCCAATCTCCTCATCGAGACCACAAAGGTACAAACTTGGATCATATAATGACGGTCCTGCCCGAATATTGGACAATAACTTTTGATGTTGACGATGACGACGTTGTTCTTTGAATTTGGTCAGTAGTCCATCGCCCCTTTCACGAAGTTGTTGGAGTGGATTGTCCATGTTCACGAGACCGCAGGTGGCGCTGTAGCATAATGGATTGTTGGTGCTGGAAGTCACTGAATTGTTGTCATTGGTGACTGTGGTGGGATCGTTGTCATTGATTGTCATTGCAGCTGTTGTGGTTGTTGCACCAGAAATAGCAACAGCCACGGCGGCGCCAGTGGGAGAAGGAGATGAGGATGCCTCGTAGTCGACTTCACTGGCCGACGACGTCTGCTCTCCGCGATTATGGCTAGCATTGTTGTTGCTCGGCGAAGTAGATGTAGATGCACCGTCTGTAGCTCTATCCGCCGCCGTCGCCAGAGCTGCCGCCATGGCCGTCATGTTGGATGTGAAGAAAGCTCCTCTCTTGACTTTGAGGCAAGTGGATAATGCTGATATTGGACTCTTACTTGCCGCGCTGGCTATTATTTATTCAGTACTCCTACTATCTACCTATTTGGTTCGACGGCCGCCATGGTCATGGTTTCTGGCGTTGAGTTGGATTTTTGGTTTGCCGCGTCGATGTGGCATGAATTCCCAATTCATTTGGTTGCAATTTGAAGTATTAATTCCTCCAGTAGTATAGTGCGTAAACAGCTTCTCTATTTAGGAATTCATACAGACGGACACGTCACAAGAGAATCTTTCGTCGACGGACAGACTGAGGCATGTTCGGTCACCGTTAACGGACAGACGGAGCCATTTGAGGCACCGTGTGACGCAGTGACGCACTGCTCTGTCCGTCGTCCGGGTTGATGCTCCACCTCATTCTTTTCATCGAGTGTTCTTCTTGCTTCCCACCCACACAAAACAACAAGAAGAACAAGACGGTGCTGCCGCCGCCACCATCGCCATCGATCGTCCACCCATCAATTCACCATCGTCGATCGTCGGCAAACAGCAGCAGTATCAACAACCGTTCCATTAGGTCGTCGTCGTTGTCAATACTCTTGCTATCGTATTATCATTATCACTTGTCGGAGCTAGAATAAGGAAGGAAGCAATTAATACAATGAAGCTTGGATTCGCATTACTCGCAGTAGCCAGTGGAAGTGCCTCGGCCTTCTCCACACTTGGACAACAATCCATGTAAGTAATTTATTTATCAAGTGCTTGTGATTATTCGGTGGACGCTGTCTGTGTTTATGTGATATCCTTGATGATGATTTGGTTAGTGTGGGCGCTTATTGCGGATGGCCCCTCTGCGTTTGTTGGTGTTGGTAATGCAACATGCACCGTATTCAGAGGGAAGGCGGCTAGTGAGAGAAGTGATAGAAGGAGAGCGAGAGAGTTAGAGACTTAGAGCGAGAGTGAGAACGAGCATTGGTCGCTGTCGATTGATGGGTGGATGTGGTTGCTGCGGTGCGAGCGGCGGTGGTGAACCTACCTCGGCATCAAGAGAGAATATCGCCGGATTATCAGCTCTCGCGTAGGAATGTGGGAGGGAAAAACAAGCGGCGATGGTTGTGGGGATAATCAGAAATGCCGATGAGCAAGTTAATACTTGAGCGGGCGGAGTTGGGGGGATGTCTGATGGCATAGTCCTATGTGGATCTCAATCAATTCATAGTGCTTTGTTGTCGCCGATTGGCGTCACTTCCTCTTTTCCCAATTCATAACTCAAACTTATCATCTCATCTTGTTTTCATTTCCGCTTGTCTCCAATATCTTGTTCTCAACAGCCGTTCGCCCAACACAGCCACCCTCTTCTCGACGATGGAAAAACCAAAACAACTCTCCAGATTTGATCGCATCAAGGCTCGGTACAAGGGACCACAAATCAACATCAACCCCGAAGTTGAGAATGAAGTGGGATTCTCTTATGCATCCTTTGATGAAGCCGTTTCTGCCACCGACTACTCCTTCAACCGGAACGATGTTGTCAAGGGAACTGTCGTACAGTACGATAAGGGTGGTTGCATTGTGGATATTGGGGCCAAGGCATCGGCCTTCCTACCCCTCCAGGAGGCAGCACTCATCCAAGAACAGGGACGGAACATTGAATCCATCATCGACATTGATGCCGAACGTTCCTTCGAAATCATCTCCGAGGAGGATGAGAATGGTCAACTCATGGTGTCCTTGCGACGAATTCAATACCGTGAGGCATGGGAGAAGATTATTGCCAAGCAGGCGACGGATGAGGCATTCGATGCCGAATGTGTGAGTGTCAATCGCGGTGGAGCCATCTTCCTTGTGGAGGGATTGCGTGCCTTCCTTCCCGGATCGCATTTGACGGGACGTCTTCCCGATGATGATCTCGTCGGTCAGACTTTGCCACTCAAGTTTTTGGAAGTCAACCAGGATGAGAATAAGCTTGTGGTGTCGAACCGTCGTGCCGTCGTTGAAACACAGATGGAGGATCTCTCTCGTGGCGATGTTATTGAGGGTGTGGTGAAGGCCCTCAAACCCTACGGTGCCTTCGTCGAGGTGGGCGGTATGTCTGGCCTACTCCACATTTCCCAAATCTCTATGGATCGTATCGTCGACATTGAAAAGGTATTGCAGCCAGGACAGAAGATTAAATGTATGATTATCGATCATGACAAGGTCAATGGACGTATAGCACTCAGTACCAAGACTTTGGAGCCAGAGCCGGGTGATATGATGAAAGATCCCGCACGTGTGTACGAGCAGGCTGAGGAGACGGCACGTGTTTACCTAGAGAAGCAGGAGGCCGAGCGTAAGAAGCGAGAGGCGAGTGCGAAGGATATTGTGTTGGGATTGGGTGATGCTTTGGATGATCTGAGTGTGGGTATGGAGGGTGAAGGTAGTGAGGGTGCTGATGCCAGCGACAATCTTGATTCGCTGTTGAGTTAGAGTATGTATTACATTGGCAATGGTGACAGAGAATATCTACCATAAACATGTTTTAATCAAATAATCATTAGTTTCGTTGATTTGCTATTATGTAATCACTTGCATCATCATCTCGGCATTGAGTGGGGAAGACAAGAATGTTCGCGATGAACTGCATTAAATGATGGCGACCATCGGTCGAACCCTACGCAGAACCGCAGAACTACTCGCAAGCGAACAGTAGGATATTCATTTACTCGCTACGAGGTACTAGATCTCACTCCTTACTTTCCGCAGGTGCTGGTTTTGGCTGAAACACTGCAAAAATAGGAGGAGCAGCCATCATCGGCGAGGTGGGAGGGATCTTCATGCTACCAGCGGATGACGCCCCAGCTCTCTTACCCGTTGACGCCAAAGGATCTGCATACCTGCTCGCCGCAGACGTTCCCTTCTTTATTGTCGACAAGCCCCGACTGGGAGGAGGGGCCATCAATGCAGCCAGTGGATCATTGGATGCCGCTGGAGCAGGTGCTGACAAAGCTGGAGTTACAGGAGTTTTGGGAATAATTGGAGGGGGAGCTAATGGCTTGGCTACCTCGGCAGGATCATCGCCAGGGAAGATCCAACGCTTCAGTTTCTCATCGTAATATGCCTGCATTTCTTCTCCGACATCTGCAACCGTTGCCTTGGACTCTCCATCACGACCAAGAAGCTTCGAAAGCCACCCAGCGCTCCCTGGATCAAATTGAGGGAAATATAATATGAGATTTAAATAATATGTTGCGGCAAGAGGTGAAACAAAAGTTGACTTACTTGGTGGCTCAGAGACAGGCGCCTTCTTCTTATCGTCTTTTTTGCTGGCTGGCGGTGGAGTCGGAGGAACAATATCTTTTTCCCTCTCATCTTCATCAGCAATCTCGGGCTTCTCAACAACATTCTTCATGATGGCGCCGCCGCCAAATATTGGAGGAGCCGATGATGGCGGACCTTGATGGTCGATCGTTGAAAGGGCAGTACTGCCATATCCGACTACTAACCCTCCACGGTCAAAGCTCTTCTTCGAGCTTATAGAGTGCTCGTCTCCAGCAGAAAGTGCTGATTCCACGACGATGTCTGCTTGAGGCCTTTTTGGCTCCTCGGTAAGCTGTCGAGGAATACTCGGCTCAGGCACACTAGGCTCAGGCATATTTGATTCAGGCTCCCGTGGAGACAAGTCATCACTCTCTTGCAAAATAGGAAAGCCGGAATCTTGATTGGGCACAGGCTGTCCAGCGCTGGGCTTCTTCCTCAACACATTTTTTACCATGCTGCCCAATGCCAACGATTTTGCACCTCCTTTTGATATTTCTTTATTATCCCACGATGCATGCTCGGCCCCAGTCGATCCACAAATTCGATCGTCAAGTTTCTCCAGTGCTTCGATAAATTTCGCATCTTTCATAACTACACTTGGAGTAGTATTTCCCGACGAAGTTCTTCCTCTACTATCCGAACCTAGTCCTATACTTGAACGTACGCTCAAGAGATAATTCCGTGCCAACTCCTCATGCCCAAAGTCAGCAAGGAGCTCAGCGTACCGAAATTTGAATGGCTGTAATGACGGAATGTGCGTATTGCGATTTCCCCGACGTCTAGCCCATTCAAATGCTTCTGTTCGCTCAAAGCTCTGAATGGATTGGGGTGTCATGAGCAATTGGTTCATGTATCTCCTATGATCACACCCGATTAGAACAAGTCGGGTGGTGTCTTTGGATGGAGAGCCGAAAGAGCTGGAGGAAACGAGATAACATACGTGTGCGGCGTGGCAATGCCCCAGTTGAAGTAGTCGATCGCCCAGTGAAAGTACGATATTCTCCCATTTCGCCGTTCGATTGCTGAATGATAATTTGAGGTACAAATGCTTGTGAGACTACGATCACACTTTGAACATCACAGATACACAAATGAATTGGTGCATATAATGAGTTCAGTATCTCACCATAATATCGACGCTAGCTGCTCTTTCCAACTCTGCCCCAAATCCTCGTACACTTCATCATCATACCAGAGGGACCGCTTCGGTGCTCTCTTCCCATACGGATCCAACAACTCCTCGTCAGTTGGAATCTCCACGTTGTCTGAAAATAATAATGCGACAGTATGCAATGGCGATCCTACTGGAAGCGTCTTATCGGCAAACCGCCGTGCAGTGATTCGATACGTGTCGCGATCGCACATAGATGCAATAAGAAGGGCTAAAGCAAAATTTTCTTGACTGAGGGCCTCATCGACAGCGGATTCACGTTCTCCTCTTTGGATCAAGTCTTGAACTTGAGCTAAGTTCGAAGTAAGCGATGACTCCAGCGGAAGTCGGTCCTCCTGCTTTTTACCGCCTCCTGCGCCCCCCTCAAAGTTTGACGCAAGAAGCAAATCCACTATTGCCTCGTGCGCATTTTTTTCATTGCGTAGTCTACCACGATTTTGGGCGGCGATATTGATAACTCTCCAAAGTAAATCCTCTGGATTGGAGCTCTTCTTTTTAAGGTAAGATAATACTTCGTCTTCCTTAGTCTGCAACAGCGGAGACGAGGGAGTTGCAGATGATGGAATGGAATAGGCATGATCACGCGGTATCACGTTGCAAATACGATTTATCACTACTGGGCCTCGACGCATCATTGTTGGGTATTCCCGTCCTACCGTCGTGGCTCCAGAAAGGGTGGCAGCAACCTGAGGAATCATGACACACAGCCTGCCACCGAAACCAAAGGTGGCTATGGCATGCGCAGGACGCGGATGGTCTGCTCTTGAACTGACTTGGGAGACACTCGTGATGGGACGTTCCCATGTGGTCTCTCCTGAGCTTTCGTTATAGTAATACGTACCCCCAGAGCTTGGATCATCAACTTTGATCCATCCATCTGGAAGCGACATATTGGATGAGGCATGTGTTGGAACAATTTCTGAGCCATTCACATTGTCAGATAACTGATTACTGTCTTTCTCCGCGACCACCCTCTTTGTTTGCACCGACGACGCGGGATCATGAGTAACGTTCGCACCAGTTGTTGTCCCTCCCACAGTTTCATCGTCAGGTTCAACAGGTCGATCCCACGAACTCTCCCCCGTGGACTCATTGAAATAATAGGCCTGTCCAGAGTTTGGGTCAGTACACAGCATCCAACCTTCGGGTAGCAAAGTACCATTCGATTTTTCCGACGTTGGACCTTCGGTCGCTTTTGACTCTTCCACATTTGATCGCTCCGTTGGCATGTCTACTTCTAAATGCCCAACATCTTCATCTACCGCTAGGTTGTCCGCCATTTTATCCTCCACCTCCGAAGGATACGCAGCAGACTCGACGGTGGCATCGTGTTCACAACTTTCATCTTCTTCTGCGAGTCTTTCATTGGACTCTTCCATAACTTCAGAGAGAGGAGGTTCAGGTGGAGTCCATGAAGTCGCATCCGACACCTCATTGTAATAATACACCTTGCCAGTGGTGGGATCGATCAGTTCTTGCCAGCCATCTGGCAATATTCCATATTTTGATGCTTCATGATGATCTTCCGTTTCAACTCCCTCTTCACTGATGACTGACGGCGGGTTATCTACCCGAGTCCAACCTTCATCTATTGCCTCGACCAATGTCGTCGGTTCCTCCACACCACCTGCAATTTCACAATATTCTGAAACATGTTCCTCCGAGTCAAAAACTTCAACAGCTACCTCCCCTGACACTACATTCTCAGCTTCCTTAGATGACCGTGCTGCAGGTAACTTCAGTGTAGGTTTTGTCCAAGACGCTTCATTTGTGGTGGTGTTATAATAATAGACCTTTCCAGAGTCCGGATCAGTAACCTCGGTCCAATCGCCTTCATGGTTATTTTCTGACTGCTGAACTTCGGATCCTTGATCAGCGTCGGTGGTACCATGGAGGATACCGTCATCATGAACTACTCCTTCATGAGTTTCAACATGCTTTGTTCCAATCGTACTGACGTCATTGTATTCTTCTTCCACTGTTGCACCAACAACATCAACTGTCGTCAGTTCCTCAACAACTTTTTGATCGCCTGCAATTTCACGATGCTCTTTTGAAACATGTTCCTCCGAATCTTCAACAGCTACCTCCCCTGACACTACTTTCTCAGGTGCTGCAGGTAAATTCTGTTCAGGTTTTTCCCAAGACGCTTCATTTGTGGTTCGGTTGTAATAATAGACCTTTCCAGTGTCCGGATCAGTAACCTCGGTCCAATCGCCTTCATGATTATTTTCTGACTGTTGAACTTCGGATCCTTGATCAGCGTCAGTGGTGTCATTGAGGATACCTTCATCTTGAACTAAGTCTTCATCAGTTTCAACATGCTTTGTTCCAGTCGTACTGACATGAATATATTCTTCTTCCACTGCTGCATCAGCAACATTAATTTTGCTTTCATTAGCTAACGGACGGTCCCACGATGTTTCATTACTTTCCTCATTGTAATAATACGTCAGGCCAGTGTTGTCATCAATAGCTTCGATCCATCCCGGAGGAAGTGATTCAAATGATAGAATTGATGCCGTATCTTCAGGGTTTCCGTTTGCTTCCTTGTATGTATTTGATTCCGTAGACTGGGCGATTTCCTCGTTTTCATTGGAGGGACCCATTGATGCGGTAGAAATCTTATGCTCTGTAAGAATCGTGCTCGATGACTCGAGCTGCTGATCCAAGACTTCGTCCGGCGGGGGTTCAACATGTTCCTCCTCCTCGGTGACCGACTGTGGCAATGCAGCTTCCTTCGTTGGTGTAACAGTGGCATGTCCATCTAAAACATCGTCGACTACATCCTTCTCGCATGTTGCTGCTGGTCGGTGCCACTGACTAACATATAAAATATCATTGTAATAAAAGATGCCTCCAGTTGTTGGATCACGTGATTCGATCCACCCCTCCGGCATCGGGTCCTCTTCCTTCGCAGCGGAAATTTCTGGTTCAGAAGCGATGGTTGCTTCATGTATTGCATCTTCTCCATAGATGATGGAGGGCGGGTTGAGCACTTCAACGACCTCCTCTTCGGTATAATGTGAAACTGCCGTCGCCTCTGCGACATCACTCACAGCTGCATCGCCAACATCTGTTTGAATTTCGACCTGGTGAGTGTGACCCACCGCAGCTTGCTCGTTCACATTTATCTCTCTCACTTCTTGCTGGTCACTCGCTACGGTTTCTACGCATCGTTCATTTTGTTCGCGAGCTACAGGACAGTCCCACCTACTCATCCCCGTGGTCGAATTGTAGTAGTAAACTTTGTCTGTCGTTGAATCGACGATCTTTTCCCAGCCCTCTGGAAGCTCTTCAATCTCTTTTACGTCGTCTAGATGGGGAGTTTCAGCTTCTGGTTGGATAGACTCTATGATGTTGTCTTCGCCGGTGAACTCTCTGTCCGAGACTGCAGTCGGAGGCAGGCCGACTTCAGACTCCTCCGATGCACCCATAGCGGCAGCTGCGGCAGGACCATCACCAGCTGAAACATCATCTACCACTGGTCTTTCCCACGAGCTTGTGCCAGCATTTTCATTGTAGAAATAGACTCTGCCCGTGTTGGCATCAAGACATTCAACCCAACCCTCAGGCAACAGCGGAGGTTCGACATCCGATGGATTTTCATCGTTGATCATGGAGGCGAGAGGATCGATATTTTCTTCTCTGTTGGATAAATGAGAAGTACCAAAATCATCCTCAATCGTTTCTTCTCGATAGCCGTTCATGCGATCCGCGTCAATGGGAGTCTGTACTATAGACTCAGGTGTCGTCTCTGGAAGCTGCGCATGCAACTGCTGCTGCTGCGGAGGTGGCGGCACCCCATTAACTATCCCAAACATCGATGCTGCGGATGGTCCAGAAACGGAGCCGCTATCCATGATATTGTCCTCAAATGCAACTACCGAATTAGCATCACCACCAGCATGTGATCCAGGACTGGGAAGCATCACATCCGGAAAATCTTCCTCACATACCTGCATCTGGTAGTCGCTCATGACATCGCATTCCGTCACACGCGATGAAGGTGTTCTTGGAATTTGATTATTTGGATAGATTGGTGGTGACGTCGAACTGTATATGATCGCTGGATCGATAACGGTGGGTGTCTCGGCCGGTGCGACACTGAATTGGGCGGTGGATTGAGTAATTGTTGGGGAAGGTGCAACAACAAGAGGCTGAGCCGTGAAATTGGGTTGGATAGGGGCGACTGTTGCGTGTGGAATAGGAGGAGGTGGCAGCACCATGGCGACGATCTTATGCACTGCATCCTCCACCTTGCAATCTACATCATCATTAAAATTGACAACGGAATTGCCCTGAGCAACCGAAACCATGGGCGGAATATTATTTGCTTCCACAATTCCATGTTGAGTCGGTGTCTGATGCACATCTACCGGAGTAGCTGGGGCAGGCGACACCCCAGCCGCGGGCGATGTTGTTGCCGATGCCGTGCCCTCTCCGAGAGAAGGGACCAATGGAGTGCTACCGCCGCCGCCACCAGCAATAGTACCTCCTTCCGCCACCGCGCGCCAACCAGCTCCTCGCAAGGCCAACGACGGGGGTGTCGCGGTAGTAGCCGTCATGGGCGATAATCTCGGTGACACTCGAGGAGAAGGGACATGAAATCGCGGCGTCGACGTATTGCTCCCCCCACCACCGCCTGGAATAGGAGGTGGTTTACGGAATGTCGTTGTAGCCTTCTCCATGGTTCCCGATGGTCCAACACTATGCTCTCCGGTGGATGGTGTCTTCTTCCGTGCTGGTAATGGTGGAGGCAATGGCAAATAATGCTGTCTGGTAGCTGCCGCAGCCGCGGATGTGGCAATTGACTTGGATGGAGTTGGTAGTAGAATTTTCCCCACGGGATGAGTGGTGGTAACGGACGGCGATTGCTCAGTGAAAGAAATCATGGTCGAAGGAGACTGTTCTTGCTTACGTTGATCGGTCGAGGACGACGCCGATGCCATATTATCCATGGATGTTGTAGTCGATTCTGACTTCGTGACATTCTCTGTCGAAGTTGCTCCTTCACCCGCGGCTGGTATGGGAATCGGATCCGACAATGAATCACCGACTACCATGGAAGAATTGTTCGCAGTGCCCACAATATCGGTCACACCCCCTCCACCTCCTCGCTCGTCATTGTCAGCAGCAAAAACACCTACACCTCCCACCAACGGATCAGCATATTTGGCCTTTTCCAATGAGGAAAGTCGATGTGAGAATTGACGCTGCCTCTCATTCTTTTCCTCCTTCGGGAGAGTATTGTCCATGCTTGATGCGTCGGCTGGTAGTGAAAATGAAGGGTTGGTAGTGGCAGCAACGTTGGTAACAGTCGCAGTATTGAGCATGGTAGCAGTTTGAGTAGGAGTGGGACGATCAATGGTATTGCAGGTTGTGGTGGTGACGGAAGTAGCAGTTTGAGTTGGAGTGGGAGCAATATTATTGTAGGTTGTGGTGGTGATGGAAGTAGTAGCAGTTTGAGAGGTAGGAGTGGGAGGAGCATTGAAAAAATCACCAGCACTACCACTAGAACTTTGATGATGATGTTGTTGTTGTTGTTGCTGCCCCATCGACTGCGAGGATGCGGATGATGCAAAAAAATCGCTTGCGCTATCTCCTCCTATTCCATGTCTTCCACCCACACTCCCTCCAGCACTGCCTATGGAGGATTGACGCACATGTCCCACCATACTTGTTATTGTCGTCGTTGTTGCTGGGGCGGCATGTGTTGTTGATATCGTCGTTGCTGCACCAAACAGCTCATGCGCCTCGGATGAATTATTCGACGCCACGGAAGACTGTCGTCGATGATGATGCTGTTGTTGTTGATGACGGTATTGCATCGTCGGTGTAGGGGGATGATGATGCATGGGCGACGGAGGTGGCTGTGAATGGTGTTGATGCACTACCATCGGAACACGATGCTGTTGCTGTGGCGGAAGTGGAGGAAATACTGGAGAAGCACTGCGATGAGAAGATGGTCCTCCTACTCCCACCCCTGCTCCTCCTGCAATGCCCACTGCAGAACTCGAAGCCATCGAGGTATCGGTATTCGTAGGATTCGTAGTTGCAGTTGTCGGTGCCACCACATCCACAATCCGATTACCCCAGGTGGCCACATTTACCACAAGATTTCCACCACCTCCAATCCCCATTCCCATCCTCCTGGCATTGGAAGCTGTAGCAGTATTGTTATTGTTCCCTGACAATCCCCCCGCGGCCAACAGTCCCCCCGCCAATCCACCCGCTGCCGAGGCCACGGAACCAAAGACATTGAGTGCCGTTTGGAGTGCCACACCACCCTCGTATTCAAAGGTTCCATCATCTCGATAGGTGTTGTCGTGTTGTTGCTGATGTGGATGCTGTTGTTGCTGATGCTGGTGTGGAGCCGTAGGAGGAGGGTGAGTATTCGAATAATTGGAGAAATTTTCTGGTCCCGAACTGCTGCTGACCACGAAACTTGTGCTTCTACTGTCATTGGAATTAGTATTGGCACCCATACTTGACGTCATTGGCATAGTAGTAGTAGTATTTGGTGGATGATGGCTATTACTATTCAGATCCAGTGTTTCAAATGCCTCCTCTTCTTCGAATGATGAGGGAGGTGCTCCATAATGAGAAGCGGCAACAATATTTTGTTGTTGATATTGTTGTTGTTGTGGCTGCTGATGAGTTTGGTGGTATCGAGGAGGAGGTGGCGGAGCAGAGTGCTGCATGTTCATTGGTCGAGAGTGCATGCCATCGCCACCGCCGCCACCGATGCTATAGTTATAGCCGCCATGCATTGGCATTGCCCCCCGGTTCGAATGCTGCTGCTGCTGCTGCTGCTGAGCCTGAGAGGTGGAAGCCGGAGGCGGAGGGGCACCAAAGAATGCGGAGGCGTTGCTCATGTTGATGATTCGTTGACTATCGTAGTTTCATGCACGTAGTGCTTCCGGATTTAGGGTCGGATTCAGGGTCGGCTTAGCTCGGTCGCCGTCGTCATCGTTTCAGCGTCCATGGTCATCGTCATCGTCGATCAAGATGCAAGATCTTTGCTTGTTGCATGTTGTTATGCGTTGGACTTTGGTTGTTACTGGCTGACGACGGACAGGCTCGCATGGGAGCGCGCCATATCTAGTCCACGTGAGAGGAACAATACAATGACCACATACGAAATCCTACGTTCATTTTTAAAATTTAATGCGTAGGAATCAGTATGTCACTATGTGGCCGCGAAAGATACGGTGCGCACAGACGTCATCACACTCCTCGAGAAAGATCGGCCGTGCCGGCGCGTATCTTTCAGTCCGCGAGAGGAACAATACAATTTCTACATGCGAAATCCTACGTGTTTATATAAGGTGGAATTTAAAATAACAAAACATTTTTAAAATTATACGTAGGAATCAGATTTACATTGTGTACGAGAAAGATCTTGTTCGCGCCACCGCACCCCATCCAGCCAGCGGAGTCGCTCTGACGTCTTCACACTCTCTTGAGAAAGATCGGCCTTGCCGGCGCGCTCGTCTTTCCGTCCACCCTGCTCACTGTCGCTCCGTCTGTCCTTCCCCTCCCCCTTGTCTCCTGTCTCCGGTCCTCCTCGCTCCGCTCTTGCTCCCTTGTTGCTTGTTGCTTGTTGTTGTTGCGTTGAATTGAATTGTTGGTGTTGGATCTTTCATCGTTGAATTGGAAGGTGAGCCTCGATTGCCCTGGTTTGTTGTCATGGTGATGGCGGCGTCGTCGTCGTCGGGGTGATGCACCATTTTAGAATAAAGACGTGGGATGTGGTGTTTTGGTGAGGGGGGTTGGCGGCTGTGTGGCCAAAGCTGGCGGAAGGTTCGTCGGCAGCTGGCGGCGGCGGAGCGAGGGAAGCGAGAGCGAGAGGGGAGTGCCGTTGAGATACATTGCTTTTTGGGAGGTGTGTGAGAGGGAATACGAGGGGTTAAATGCTTGCAATATCGTATCAATGCTCGCTCGTCTTCACTACCCCATCTCCCCCTCTTTCGTTGTCATATTTTGATTGAAGTCTGGGCATTATTTTATCGCCACGAATCTATTGCAACTCCACTTTGTTTCTGACGCAATTAATTTCATCTACTTCCTCTCTCTCCTCCAATATGATGTTTTGTTCTACCAACTCCGCTCTCTCCCAGCCAGCTTCGCTGAATCAAATAACTCGGCCATCCCAAAATATTAATTAACAAATCATGCTGTCCACCAAATTCGCTCCCCTCCTCCGCTCCTCCACCACCGTCGTGCGCAGCATGGCCACCGACGCGGCACATCGTCCTCCCCTCGATCTCTACGGCCTCAACGCCCGTTACGCCAACGCCACCTACATTGCCGCGTCCAAATCTGCCTCCCTCGAAAAAGTTGAGGGTGAATTACTCGCCATCAAGGCCACGGCCGAATCCAACAAGTCCTTCGCCTCCTTTCTTGAAAATCCATTAATCTCACGTGAAACCAAAACGAAAGAAGTGGAATCTCTCTTCAAGGGTAAAACCACACCGGTAACACTCAACTTGATGACCACTCTCGCAGGCAATGCCCGTCTTTCCTCCATTGGTGGAATTACCACCAACTTCATTCAACTTATGAAGGCTCGTCGTAATGAAGTCGAGGCCACTATCATCTCGTCGGAACCACTTGGCAAAGCCCAATTGAGTGCAGTAAGTGAGGCTATGAAGACACAATTTGTCGAGGGTGCTAAGGTAGTGTTGACTACCAAGGTTGATCCGAGTATTTTGGGTGGATTGCAAATTCAGATTGGGGATAAATTTTTGGATTTGAGTGTGGGGTCGAGGATTGAGGAGGTTAGTCGGACTGCGGTATAAATAAGTTGAAATTTTAATGTTTGGTAGTTAGAACGTGAAAACCCAGAGAGACAGAGGAAAGAGATGGGGGGAGGAGTGTCAGTCGACACGGAGATCGAGGGATGGATAGAGTACGTGTTATTGTAGAATGGTGGAGAGAGGTGGCGAGTTATAATAATTATTTGAATGAATGAAGTGATGCATTACAAGATTGCCAATAAGGGTACTAAAGCTTCTTAGGTATCACATGAACGAAGCAAATACAACAAATCATAGCATTGTTCTTTGGCACCACGCACGATATCTCTAGAATTCTATGCCGCCGAAGCTGAAGCCCTACGAACGGGACCGGGTTTTGGCTTCACGACATTCGGTGCCGACGGCTGTTGTCTTGAATGTTTCTTTGCCTCGAGCTCATTGGCAAGTAGAGAAGCCATGCTATTGTCCTTGGGCAATGGTCTTCTTGTTGGTGCTTGCGCTTCTTGCCTTCTTTCTCCTCCGGCTCTCACCGACACCGACGAGGGAGGAGTAGAAGAAGTACCGGCAGGATCATTCTCAAGACGTAGACGCTTCATCTCTCGTTGGCCACTCGATCTACACTGCTCGCTCACTTGTCGTAATCTCGCTTCTGCCTTAGCACGCAAGCGTCTCTGCTGCATATAGTGAGCAACTGGAGTCATATTCCTCAGGATATCCTCCTCGTTCACAGTAGCATTCTCTCTCCCGATGTTTCTGTCAGCAGCCTGATGAAGAGGATGAAGAGGAGGGTGATTTGCAAGCCGCTGATCTTGTGTGGCCATTATAGACGCGAGAAGGGCCATGGTAGGATGATCATTCGACAACGATGACAACTCGAGCGCACTACTATTACGCATTGCATCCGCCATAGCGTATACCTGATTTCGGGATGCGGCAGTGTTCGTGTTTCCACCACCGCCGACAAGTTGTTGATGCAATCGACGAGCTTGGATCGTCACAGCACGAATCTCATCATCAATAGAATTCGTGGTAGGCGAATTTCGGAACTGTCTCAGACGAGAAGGAGAGGACAATGGATTCATGGTATACTGCTGCTGTTGCTGCTCTAGCTGCCGTGACTGTTGGACCATGCTGTTGTACGACGATGCCTCCTTCAACATCATTTCCATATCATTACTTGACTTGAGTGCATCCAATGCCTTGGCCATAATCTGTTGATGATTCCGTGAGGTGCTGGTGTTGATGCCAAGTAAATTTTGTAGGATAAAGAGATGCTGCTGGTCGGTAATGGTGGGTTGATTAGACTGATGGGATGTACTCCAATGGTGAGAATAATCCTGAGCATTACTGCGCTGTTGCTGCTGCTGCAGTTGCTGAAGGGCCATGTTCAACAAAGATTCTCGTTGGTTCGTCATGGGATGATGATGTTGGCCAGTAGCACCAGAACCAGCGCCATTGAGAATCTCCAACTGTCGACTATACTGCGCATCCACATACGGTGTATCAGCATGATAACCCCTTCCTTCACTACCACTGTTCCTCCGCCCCCCATTGGCATCGTGCATCATTGGTAAATGATCATGATCTCCACCTACAGACTTCGTAGGATGAATTGGATGGTGATCCTGTGGTGGTAGATACGGACCGGTAATTGTGGATTGCAATGCCCTTCGTAATTCCATTGGAGAGTGTCGACCTCCTTCTCCTCGACCTCCTTCCCGGGCCTGCTGGGTTGGTTGTTGGTCGTTCCTACTCAAATCGAGGGAGGGCAGTTTCACGCTAGAAGGGGACTCAACCTTCGAGGATGCCGACTTGACAGCCGCCACCGCCGGAGATGATGATTTCGACTTTGGCGATTTCGTGCTACTACTAGTACTACTACTACTTGTTGATGCATGCGACGACGGAGAGGAGGGGGTATTTCTACCATCTTCCTCCACATCTCCCTCGTTCTTCTTCGCCGTAGTGGCATCAGCATCAGCAGCTTCACCTTCAGAGGCAGCCTCATCAACATTCTTCTCTTCCTTGGGACTTGATGGCGGTGATGTTGATGATGACGACGGAGCCGAGGAGGATGATAGCCCCTTTTTATTGTTCGGCGTCGCGTTCGTCGACTGGCAAGTCATATGAGTACAGAGGAGGTAGTTGCCTCGCGTGAAGAACTGCACAACGAGGATAATAAAGAAGAAGAAGGGTTGGAAGGTACGAAGTAGAATGGAGAGCCATGTGAGAATATAGAACGATGGACCGATAGATGCAAGTAATTTCGATAAAAGCCAAGCCATAATTGAATCAAAGTCTTACCTTGTGATAATACGCTCCCATCTCAGGACCTCTCGTAACTCGAACAAATCCCCAACGATTCAATTTTCGTGTAAAGCTAGCAAATTTGCTTTGCTTGAAACAAAGGGGTAGTACCTCCTCGGCAAAACGCTTTTTTTGTAGTAAGATAAATCCCTTGCCATGAGGGAGCCAGGTGATGATTTCGGAAAGGGAGGAGTTGGATAGTATTTTCATTAGCTGTTTGTTTGTAGTTCATGCATGATGTTAACGTTGGTGGTGTTTGAGTGCATCATGGCGGTGATGATGATGATGGTGAAAGTAGTCGATGAAGGTGTAGATATTGAAAGAGTGAAGACGACGGAATGAGAGATAGAGAGGGCGAGAGAGTTGCGTGTGAGAAAAACATTCATTTCAAGACGCATTTATTGTTTTGCACAGTACACTTTGGAATACACATCATATATCACATCATAGTATATGCTTACCTTTTGTGGAAATGTCAATGAGACATGATGATTGGAACGTGCCGACGAAGTCAAAGTCGTCGTGGTCGTCGTAGCAGCCATAGTAGTTCCACCTGTATTCCTTGCGTTCCCATCATTTGTCAAAGGATTCGGAATATTGGTAGTCGATGTTGAAACCACTCCCCGGTGGTGGTGCTGCTGTTGGTGCTGCTGGTGCCGTGATGATGCAAGCTCCCATGAGTTGGAGGATGGCAGTATCTCCCACGATGATGAGGACGATGATGGTGGTTCCCGTACACCATTACTCTCACTTCTGGATTGCATAAGTTGTCGTAACATTTGCTTCGTATTGATGCAGGTGGCGGACTTCTTCGTAGCAGCAGCAGTAGTAGTAGTACCGGTAATACCAGAAGCAGTGGGAAGAAGATTCAAAGTCGGTGGTGTAGGAGGATTAGGATGGTAATAATACAGCTGTGGATCAGGAGACTCTTGGTTGTATGGCACTGCTACCACTCGATAATCACGAAGCTTCTGATTGCCATTCGAAGTAGTAGTAGTACTAGGAGTCGTAGCCACAGAAGGAGGAGACGAAGAGCCCAAACTTGCCAATGCCGATGCCGCAACGAGGAGGGATTCTCTTCGCCGTGATGCTGCCACGGAATGAGATGCACCCACCTTTCGCATCTGATCATCCTTCTCCTCGCCGCCGCTGGTGGTAGAGTGTCGACTATTGGCAGATGCACCATTCATTACACTGCCATAGGTGTTGCTGGCCGCCGCCGACGCAGGTGGTGGTGGTNCTATTGGCAGATGCACCATTCATTACACTGCCATAGGTGTTGCTGGCCGCCGCCGACGCAGGTGGTGGTGGTTGAGCTTGTCCGATGAGAGTGCCCCCCTCCTTTACCTCCACATCGTGATCATTGCTATTGGAAGTATTCAACAAGACCTTGTGCTTGATCCGCGCTTTGAGTGTGCCACCCCGAGGCAAGTTACGACCGCCACCATCGTCACTTCCGTCGCTGCCACTGGCAGGATCCTCCATCAATCGACCAGGAGGATTGACAAAGGCCACCTTCTTCCTCTTCTTCATAATTGTTGCGCTACTCATCCTCCTTTTCAATACTTTTAGTTGTAGTTCTCTATGCATTGATGTTGATACTCTCTTGATTGTTACGACGATGAAAGATGATGATCGATTTGCCGTTCGTTGGAATTCGCTGCTTGTTGCAATTATTATTTGTGGTTGAAATACAAAATTGCCGCGATGCTTGTTTGATGGGAGGTGGCAATATGCAAAGTGTTTGAAGGGGAGAAATATGATGGAGATGAAGCAGAAGGCAGGTAGGATTGCGAACGATTGTCACTTCGGAGACCTTGAAGGTGAAAATGTCGTTCATCGATTTATGCCAATTCAAAAGTCGCTCTGCAGCGTCTGAGATGTGAATGCGAATGCCCAGTCACAATCACGACAACAACCCGAGCACACCCGACCCCTGAAGTTGTCATTGTCATAATATCGTCGGGGGGACAATGTCGGGTGTTCGTGCAAAATGTCGTCGGGGAGTGGGGAGGGCATTGTCCGAGGCTGTATGCAGGATTTTTGACATCGACTTCGTCGTGGTGAATTCGTAGTGGTGTATTGTAATTGTATGGTGATGGGTATTTTTTTGCACAGCGGTGGTGAATGGATGGGCCGTCGGCTTCTCCTTCTCCCCTCGTTGCGGGTCCTTAAGTATGGTACGACGACAAAACACTTTGAGTGCTTAGGTACCTTCTAAACTTCAATGACCGGACGGGTCACGATTGTCTACCTCAACAATGAAGAATAAGACTCTTAAGGGTAATCGTTTCCACAAGGCTCCACATGGTTCTCCAGTAAATGACCAATAATGTCAAGGGCCAATCCCGAAATTAAAGCGGTCGAGTCAACAACATCATCTCTGCCACGTGTAAATGTTACTGAGTCGAGTCATCAACAAAGACGCCACGTGTAAGTTCGTTGAGTCGAGTCAACTTACATTGCCACGTGTAAGTATGTCGAGCCGAGTCGTCCAAACACTGTGCCACGTGTAAGACATTTAGTCGAGTCAATCTCATCCCTGCCACGTGTAGGTTTGATGAGTCGAGTGAACTCCACTGAAATCGAGGAGTTTCCCGCCAATTTGGGAATGGGATATCCACGTGGAGGCAAGCTATTGGACGACATCGACCCGTCTGTCGTTGCCCGCTTCCAACTCACCGACGACTGACGTTCGTTCGTCGCAGGCCCACACAAAAAGAACCAAGAACGCAGCTGACGCACACACAGCCATCACCATCACTTCACCACCAATCGACATCACCACAGAGTTCACCTTGCTTCACTTGATTCAATCAATAGCCCACCATCGCCATCAATAACGATAATAATACCCACGTCGACGGCTTCCATCATCGTCCCCTCCCCTTCCGTCGATATTATTCATCGAACGCCTCCCTCTCTCTCTCCTGTAACACGCCAGCGCCAGCAGCAGCCGCGAGAGTCAATCTTTAATTATATCTTATACACAATGGCAACCTTCTCTAGATGCACACTCTTGGTCGTCTTGGCGACGGCATCATCTTCATGGCTGGGAGCGCAGGCTTTTGCTCCTTCGATGGCGGCACCACGAACAACGGCGATTACTGTAAGTTGATGCTCGTCTCTTTTGATTCTCTCGTCTTTCTTTCAATACTCTCGGCTTTCAACTCACCACCCCCGCGCTCGATCTTTCCTCGCTTCGACAAACATCAACAAACAGGCGGTCGCTGCACGATCCTCTCTCTATCTCACCACCCTCGACGACGAGGTAACTTCCACCATCGATGAAGCCGAAGCCGACAATTTCCTCCTCGAAGCCTCCGACCTCCTCGACGACGACTCATCATCTGGCGGCGAAGAATCCCTCCCCGCCTCGTACATTAGTGCTCAACGCATCGCCTCCCTCCGCCTCACCCACCAACGTCATCCCACCGACACTGGCTCTCCCGAATATCAAATTGCCGGTATGACCGAACGTATAGCCCATTTAACCTCCCACTTAAAGTCCCATCCCAAAGATTTCAGCACCCGACGTGGCCTCGTCGCCCTGGTCAACAAGCGTAGACGTCTACTCAACTATTTGTACAGTGAGGATGAAACCAAGTATGCCGAAATTGTACGGGCATTAGGTATTCGACACAAGGTGCCGGGCAGTGTCCCAAGTAAGGAGGATGAGTATGGTGAGTTCCCGAGTCAGAAGGGTGGGAAGAAGGGAAAGAGTAAGATGAAGAAGTAATGGGCTTTTTCGTGAGGCCGACGACGAACGACGACGGTGATGTTGAGTGTGAGAGAGAGAGGAAGCGTGAGAATTAGTAATAGTATTGATAGAGAGAGTTGGATAGATGGGGGAGATAGTGGGGAAGTTTGGGGGATGGGCACATGGGTAGGATAACTACTTCGAGTTGGCGGATCTGGTACTGCAATAATGTTTGTCCTCACGAACAGTGAGAATGGGGGTAGAGAGAACCCCACCAAGAGAGAGTATTACCAATAATTATTTGATATGCTAGATAGTAAATATTTCTTTGCCCTGTCTCTCGAGTATTTCTCACTCATCTCTATCTAGAAGTGAGGGGGGGGATGCTGTGAGCGTCAAGTAGTAACGCCGCCTACTCAAATCACCTCCAACTTTACCTCGACCTTCGATCTTCGACCTCCCGCCCATCATCATCGTTCCAGATCAGATCACCCCCCAATAGTATTACATCTAACCAGCATTGACGATCCTTCCCGGCCGTTTCATATCTAGTCATAATCTCTACAAGGAGAGACAAGAGAGAGCGAGGAGATGGTCTACTAAAGAGAGCAGGAGGACACCAATCGCGCTCGTCCGAAGATCCCGCCGACGTAAGGCGAACCTGCGGATGGTAGTACAATCTTTCTCTCTCTCGTTCGTTTTCACCCATTATTTCAAAGAATTGCACAAACATCAAATGTATTAGAGTAATCAACTTTATGTAGAGCAAACTAACATTCAACACTTCATCTATCTCGGCAAGAAGTAGGTAGATTCATTTTCAACCTTCCATCAACTTCCACAAACGATCGGCAATCTCATACTCATCATTATTGCATTCCGATTTGTCAATAGTAAACTTTTTCATTTTGTGTGTGGTGGGATGGAAGATTTCACCGGCGAGTAGGATGGAATTGTTGGTCTCATTTACGTTGCCATTGTGGAGGTTGTTTTCGGCGGTGATGGTACTAGTACGATCATAATCCCACCGAATGTTCGTCATCAAGGCATGCAAACTAATCTCTTTTCCAATTTTGGGTATCATCTTCTTCTTGGTGGTAGTAGAAGTGCCTCCTCCGCCTTCGCCTCCTCCCTCCGTAGTCTTACTCCTCTTCGACATCGCCGCCATGGCCTTCTGACACACCCCAATAGAATTTTGCAAGATTTTCTTTCGTTCCATCATGACTTCCCGCTCCTTGGTTAATCTATCCACCTTGTTTTCGAGTGAAGACACCAATTGTAACTTTGACAATAGATCTTGTGATTCCAATTCCAGTTGGCTGGTTTCATACTCGATTTGTGATTGGAGAGAGGTGGTAATTTTATTAGAAGTGGTGAGGAGATTGGAGTGGTAGATGGAGTGGAGATTGTTGTTATCGTTACATTTGCCGCGGTTGCTGCTGGTTGTGGTCATCATGGAGTCAAGCAATTGTAATCCATGTTTGGCCTTGGCAACATCAACATGATCATGGGTCGAAAGTAGATCGTCCATGGTAGCGAATATGTTCTTCATGGTGGATGCATGATCGTAGTTGTGGATAGGGGTGGCAATGGCGGAGGTCATGTTGGTGGTGTTTGGTGCTGAGTTTGTCGGATGTCGTTCGTCGATACTTTTATTTGATTTGATTGTGATCGTCTCTCGTCGGTGCGCAGTCTCTGCAAGAACGAGCAAATATGGTAGATTGTTTGCTTTGGCAGAGTTTGGCAGGCCGTTCCTATCTGACCGACCTTCTCCTCTTTATTGTTTGTCTATGGTAGATCAATGATCGCGAATGGATGGTGGATGGTATGGTATCGATAATCGATATTGATCGATGAAAAATTGAAGCTTCTGCTTGTACTCCTAGTTTTTTGCTATTGTTGCTTTGTGCTTTTTGGCGCGGCTTTGGCTTCGGCTGCAACGGACTTTTCTTCCCGCCATTTTCACCCTTTTGGCGGGAACTATATTTTCTTGCTACATAGGAACAAATACAGTTTTCTTTGTGCGGACTCCCCTGAAGAACATACGGCACTCATTTTAAATTCATAAAATTTTGGCGGGAATTTCGCCAAATACTCTTCCCGCCATTTCCCATTTCCGCCGTCATCGATCCACCGCCCGCCCGCCGCCGCCGACAGTATCTAGCAGTTCAAGTACGGTGCCTCCCCCCGCCCCTGCCATCCTCTCTAGCAATCTATCACAACAACAGCATAATCATGGACAGCACTACCGCCTCCTCCGAAATCAATGTAACATTGTATCATCCTCCCACCTCGAAGACGGATGCCATCTCCATTTCTAAATTTATTACCGTCGAAGAATTGGCTGAGTTGGCTGTGGCATTGTTGGATTTGGCTCATGATGACGATGCTGCAGGCAACAATAATGTGATGATGGATGGGGGTGCCGCTGATGGAGGGGGAGCCAAAGTAGTGCTAGCTCGATCTATGGAGGGGACTTCAATTTCAATTGCCACTACTGCTGCTACAGCTTCATTGACAGTGCTCTATCATCCACACCAACAGCAGCAGGGATTGGGAAAGAACTCTATATTGGAATCATGCAACATTACCGATGGGACATTAGTGTTGGTCTATCGAGTGCAAGAGTATGAACTGTTGAAACAGAGAAATGCTGCTGCCATTGCGTCAAGCACCGCTCCTGCTACTGCTACAAGAGGACGCAATTCCGTCGGTAGCGGTGCTGCCATGGGTGGGGGCTCACTTGATTTTTCAGCGCTGCTCGGGGGAAGTAGTGGACGACCTGCGGCTTCCACAATGACACCTTTGGCTGCGTCTACGTCCAACAACAACAATGCCAGAGCAGCAGGAGGAGGCGGAGGCTCGTTGGATTTTTCATCACTCATCGCATCTGCTGCTTCTTCCGGGGTTAGAAATAATGTAATGCCTAGCACCGTCAGCAATACCAGTGGCACTGCCACCAGCGACGTCTCCACCGCTCCCAAAGAATGGGACGGCATGACCCTCGACGCCGCCATCCATCACAATCCCAACCCCTACCATCTCATGTCCATCCTCACCAACACATCTCGTCATCCCAATCTATTCAAGGAATTGAATTATCATCAACCAGCATTATGCAAACAATTGCAATCGGCCGACGGCAATCTCACCGAGATGGCTCAAATTTGGCGTGTCAACTTTATGAAATCCACCACCTCCCGATATCTCAAACATCATTCCGAAAAAAACAAGGAAGAATCCATGAAACAACGTCTACTCATCGATCCTACCGACTCCATTGCCAATGAATACTTTGGGAACAAGATACGATTATCCAATGTCCAAGCCCAATATGAACAAATGATGGAAGACTATCCCGAAAGTATGGGCCGTGTCCTAATGCTGTACATTAACTGTACAGCCAATGGACACCCCCTCCAAGTATTCGTGGATAGTGGTGCCCAAAATACTATTATGAGTGGACGATGTGCCGAACGATTGAATTTAAGTCATTTAATTGATACAAGATTTGAGGGTGTGGCCGTGGGTGTAGGCACCGGAAAGATCGCCGGCCGTATCCATGTGGTGATACTCAATATTGGTGGATACGACTTTCCATGTTCCATTACCGTCATGGACGATGGAGATTCCAATGGGAAAAGCACCGGATTGGGTAACAAAAATATGGATTGTTTGTTTGGATTAGATATGTTGAAACGCCATCGATGCAATATTGATTTGGAGAAGAATGTATTGCGATTTGCCATTGGACATCGAGGATCAGGAAATGTGGAATACATGGAAGCACCCTTTTTGCATGAAAAGGATTTACCAACTAGTAAGGGTGGTACGATGGATTTTAATGTCGAGGAGGAGAATGCCTTGGTGGAGGCACGGATGGAGAGGATGGAGACAGATGAGGATGAGGATGATGTAGAGGAGGTGGATGGAGCGGGGAAGAAGAAGGATGGGGAATCCAACTCGAACTAAAGAAGTGCAATTTCAATTGAGAGGTGTGTGAATGGTAGTTTTTAAAAATATATCGGAAAGACCCCAACAAACCAAAACACCTTCGATGAAAAATGAATGCTTCTAGAAATGATGATAATAAAGTCGTCGATCAAACAATCCTCTGGGCGCGAGAGGCATTACAGCGACGACGAAGGGAGCTTCAAGAGCAGAAGCAAAAGCTGATTAGTTCGTACAACAAGGAAGCAGACGTGGTGGGCTTGTCGGAGTTATTTTCATCACCCAGTCGAAACGATCTCTCGTCATCGGTGGTGTATTCTACGTTGGAAAGAGGTCGTGCACTCCTTGCTGAGGCTGATGCTCACTCTGAGATATTGCGGAAGTATGCTTCCGTTGGCAATGATACCGTTAGGACTTTTCGTCAGGATGGTGGAACGGATGAACTTCCTCAGCATTGCTCGGATTCACAACATCTTACCCCTGGTGGTTCGAACGTTGCAACTCCAGTGGAGTCCCCAGACTTGGAAAATGAATCACATCCGACGACGACGCCCAACGAATTTTACGGTGATGATGATCAAGAGCAAGATGAAATGCTAAGAGGGGACGAAGCGCGTTCGAGGCTTGATGAACTCATTACCAACATTAGTCACCTAGATGATTCCGAGATCATCACGCCCGAGAAACGGATTTCGAACTTTGATCCGTCAACAATGAATTCCGCCAAGCGTGCGATAATCAAAAAGCTGAAATTGGATGAGGCAGTGGCCGCTGCAGAGAAGCAAGCTCGATTGTTGACATCTTTCAAGGCTCTGCCATTGCCAGGTGGCGTAGAGGTAATGAATAATCTCTATGCGACGACTCAAGCATTCGATGGAAAGCATATCGGATCGGTAGAAAAACTGATTCACCGACGGGACACTAAGTGCGATCATACGCAGAATGAATCATATTCGATCACTTCAGGAACAGTGGGCACGCGTGATGACTTCTCATCAGTACGATCAATGAACAGTCGTGATATTTCCTTCATCCAATCCGAATGCGATAACGATGCCGATAGAGAAAAGGCAAGGGAATTGCTAGTTGAAAAAAAGATGAAGAAGCGACAACTTCTGAAGTCCGTCAACAAAATAGTCTCCGAGGACATGCAATCCGTTGTGCCAAAGGTCATTGAACGCTCAGAGTTCAGCGAAAATTGTGATTTCGTGAAGGACCCTACTAACCTTCGGCAGGATGTTGCGAGATTGGAAGCCAAGCTGAAGCAAAAGAAATCTCAACGTGATGCAACCTTAAATGACATTGTCGACATCAATTTGAATGGTATGTTTGACAGATTCCTTCCTGAAGAGTCTAGCGATGAAGCGAGACAGATCGTTGATCGATTGAAGGAACGTGTATTTGGTTGCGTAGGTGATTTTCACGTTGTTCCGGTGACTGTGAATACAACTTCTCATGAAGCACAAATCAGCATGCCAAAACGAATCAGTGTTGTTCAGAGGCAAGAAGAGTGGTCAAAGCGACGGGAGCAGAAATTATTTCATGCTCGAATGCAGCTGGAGGCGGACGCAATGGATAGCGTCACTGGAAAGCCTGAAATTTCGCATACAGCTCAGTCATGGAAGAGGGCAAAAGAATCTCATGATGAGACTTTGAAGATTATCGCCGAGGTGGAAGAGAAGAAAAGTCGGGAGAAGGCAGCGAAGGAGAAAGCTTTGAATGAGATGAAGGCAGAGGAAGAACGACAACTACAAGAGCGGTCAAAGTCCAAGCCAAAGGCATTAAAATGTGAAGTAAATAAGGAGGAGCAAATGGAGAGGCTTGAAATGCTTTCCCGTCCGAGACAAACAGTTCAGGCAACCACCCCTGTCGAACCGAGTACGGACGCCGACACGTCGATGCACCAACATGACCACTCCTCTCCCAAACAGGTCAAACCAAAGAAGGCGAAAAAGAAGGAGAAAAAGTTCAATTCAAATGTAGATAGGTTCGATTCTGTGAAGGACGCAACCAATAGTTCCACGGTAGTAACAGCTTTGGACAAGAAGCCGGATGAGTTTTGTGGATTGCCGAGCTTCTCTGACATGAGCGATAAAGAATTTGCCAAGCTGGTGAAGAGGATAAGCGCAAATGCATTGGCAAAAGTGAAAGAATCTGAACAAATTATTGATAACTAGAGTGACAATGTGTAATGGCTTTGTAAATGGTTCTTCTTGTTTTGTTCTCCTCTCTAGAGGTACTCCTACTCGTTGAATCATCGAATAGAATGCGATGGTGCTTTGACTCACTGTATGCCACGTGGAATTCTGGTCCAGGGTTTCGATGGCGCGAGCCTTCCCGCGAAATAAATGAGGATTCGCGATGATCATCATATGGTAAATACCATACGTCGGAATTAATAGAAAAGTGAGAAACCAAAAAACATGTGGAAAGCGAGCGATCCATTTTCATTTTTTCCTTCCGACGATTTGACTTTGACGAACTTCCATTCATTCAATTCATCAATACTCTCCAGTCTCCAGATCCATCCAAGAACTCCGTCGCTCGTCGACCACCATGGCAGCTTTCGGCAATACTAGAGACAATGACGTTCTGTTCGAGGAGCCTCCTCCTCGCGATTGTGACAGCACGGTGTCATCGCCGTCGACTATCCGACGAGAACTGCAGCATCTCCGAGGCGAGCTCTTCGACATATTGGACGCCAACTCCTCCGTTGCTATTATATTGACAAAAGTACAGCAATTGACCGAGTTCGAGAATAGGATCGTAGAAGAACAGCGATTAGAGATTGAAAGGCTATCCGTTGAGCTAAAAGAGTTGAGGATCCAGCAAAAGCAACACCAAGTTGATGGTCTGGAATCGTTGCCATCTTTTGGCAATATTGTAGAGATGGTCAGCTCCAATTCCTCCACCACCTCCTCATCTTCTTCATCATCCAGCACCAGTAGCGCAGGTTTCACCAACGAGAGTGAGCGCGAGACGAGCTACTCTCTTTTCGCGAACGAGAAGCTCGCGACTAAGGCGAATTTATCGTTGGGTATTGCGGAGATGCGCTACTCGAAGGACGTAGTACGCGATTTGGAAGAAAGGATACGAATTTGCACGGATGAGATCGAGGAGTTATCGAACTGGAAAAATGGCATCATCGCCGAGATCGAAGAGCTCAAGAACCAATCTCAGAGCCTCCGAATGGAAAGAAATAAGTTGATGCAGGAGGTGGAGGTTTACACCCACCAGTCTGAATTAGCCGCCCAGCTTGAGTGTGTAAAGGAAGAGAGCAGTAGGATACAAAATGAGATGACAACGCTTCGTACGGCCTTGGAAATGCAGATGATGTCAGCAAAGGAGACCGAGGACAAATTACTCGTCGCGGAGCGCGAGAAGGCAAGGGCCGAAGATATCGCGGTTCAAGCGGAGGAAAGAGCACATACCGAGGAAATAATACGAAAAGAGATGGAGAGCGAAATGCAATCACTGTACAAAGAAAAGATTGCACTCCAGAAGGAAATTGACGACTGGAAGCTGACCAACAGAGGAGGCGGTGAGTTGACAACCTCAACTGCCACAAATGGAAGGGAAGACGTGCAGCGTCTAAAAGAAGAGGTACAAGCATTGCGTGGTGAAAATGCAAGCCTACGCTCCGCGGCCGACCGAGACTGTGAAACAATTGCCGCATTAAACGACGAGATTCAAAGCCTTGAGCCTTCTATGGAATATTGTCAAAACTCTTTGTGGACAACAGAGGAATACCCTGCTTCTCGCAAGCGAACGCTTGCTAACAACAACCAGGGGTCTGTGGGTGAGGAGGACGAACGCAGTCGAGAGCACAAACGTCTCCATGAACGCCCCAACGCTATCGGCAACGGATGCCTCGAGCTAATCGACGGGAGTACCAGGGTCAGGTCAAATACTGGCGGGAGCGACACCCTTGATGGCGATACGGTGAGCGCAATGCATGAGGCCGACAGCGATTCTCTTCTATTTGGGCAGAATTCCGTTGATGACAAGCCCAACAGCATCAACGATGATTCAGCCCCTTGCGATAGCTGCATTTCTGTTGTCAAGTCGACTCCAGATCATAACGTTATAAGAGCTCATGCTGAGAAGGTTTTATATTGGGCAAACAGGGTATCCGAACGCTCGAAGAATGGCTGCTCGCCGTCGTCATCGGTCGCGTCGAGGCAAGAAGTGAAAGAACTGAGAGGTGGCGAGGGATTTGCAACTACGCCAAAAAAGCGCGATACTTCATCTCCATCAGCTTCACCTATCCCCGAGACTATCGGCCTACCTCCCCGATCCCAATCGAGGGTGCGAAAGTCAAGTCAATTACCACCACGATGCCCGCCTTCCACCTCGGCTGCTCCATCATTGACCATGTCGTCGTCTTCCTCGGGTGAAGGAGAAACATTGGATTGTAACAGTTCCTCTTCTTCAAGCGACAAGGAAAATGGCGGATCATCGTTTAACCGAGAGGTTCTGGGTGCATTTCCCAAATTGTCTTCGACGAAGCAAAGCCGTAACCATCATTTGAAGAATGTCACCGTGGTAGAGTGTGGCACTATCTTTCACGACTCGCATAATTTGGAAGAGCAGCTATGCTGCGAATGTTCCACAAGTCCCTTCTCAGGAAACGACCCCCAATCTGAGTTTTATCTGCCCAAACTTGGACTGGCGTGCAACTGTGCCGGGGCGTCGATCATCGAGGACCGTGAATCCTTCTCAAAAAATCCAACCGCTCTCTCGAACATACTGCGTCCGTGGCAATGCTCATTTCTAGAGTCGCTATCAATTACTACAGCAGATGAGCTACTGAATGCACACCGGGCCGGCGCCAACGCAATGGCACGAAAGATGAGAAATTGGCGGGCCCTGCATGGCGGGAATATGAAGGTCATGCGTTCCAGGGAATGCTATGTCGCCCTCAAAGTTTGGTGCTGCACATGCAAGGTAGTATTGCGTTCGATAAGGGAGCAGAAGGAACAGGCCCGGCGAATGAGGGGCAGCGATGACAATGTGCAAGACGCAGATGACGATGACATTAATATTGAAAAGCCTCACTTTTTGGATATTTCGTTCGCAGACATGCATACGATAACAAGCATTTCCACATTAGGCCAAATCTCGAGTGAGTGTGGACGACCCTTTGAGATGATGGAGATTTAATAGAAATATAGAAGTACCCCTATCTAAGACCGTAACCATGCCATCAGATATCAGATGCTGCTCGCGACTGTACACAAACTCAAGAATACACAATAGCATTAACTAAACAAGTGCAACAAATAGCCTAAGTACAATCACCTTCACCCTGCTGTCGCTTCTTTTTGGAACCTTGACTTGATGCAAATATATATTCCAATGATGAATCGGCGCCAGCACTTGGCACAACCTGATCAATATCGGTGCCAAAATAGTCCCTAATGTCTGTTTCGACACGTCTGGCAACAGCATGTGCACCCCATTTATCATAGCACTCAACAGAGTGCACTAAACATGTGTAAGACTTTTGACGAATTCCCCTCTCATAGTAGAAGATGCCGGCAAGCTCACTTGCAATGGCTTCCTCGTGAATGAATTTATGCTCACGAGCGGATCGTATCGCACTGTCGTAAAAGGCTCCAGCTTTGTCGAATTCACCATTTGTGAACATGTTCTCTGCTTCGAGTAATAGCGCTTTGCTCTCCCAATTCCATGACGAGTGTTCACTCCAGCATTGCATCATTGCCAACACCGACTGACCTCGTTCAATCCATTTAGCTAATTCGTTAGGTCCCGCTTGCCTTGCAAGCTGAAAAGACGCCAAACCCTCGAAGAAGTAACCCATCAAGTAATGTGGATTGAGCTGATGACAACTCTCAGCGACTGCTCCAGAAAAGTCGATATTTAAGGCAGCGTCATCCATTTGACGGAAGAGGAACGCCCTTGCAAGGTGGTGCAATTTACCATACATTGCAAAAAATGATCCCGGCCGTTCACCAGCAAGAATCTCCTTTTCACTTGGTTCAATATTATACGCATGAGAAACAACGGGCGCGTACGGCCCCTCTTTCAAGACCATGATCTGCGAGAGGAACAAAACTGGGCCTTTGAAAAATATCTTGACGCCATGACTTCGCAGCTTTGACAAGAAGTCCAGGAGATTCTTCTCAACAACGTCCAAACTTTGGCCAGCGAAATAGTCGGTACAAGAGGAATATAACAAATTATGGAATGCGCATTTGAAATCACCTGACTGCTGCCCAAATTTGTGACCCAGCGAGTGAGCTTCCACAATCGATTGCAATGGTTCAGAAGCCCAAAAAATATGGTGGAAAACAAAACAAATAACGCGTGATTTGAATTGTAACGAGCCTTTCCTCTCAACCAGTTTGAGTGCCAGCCTCCCTATTGTGAAGTGATGGTTGCACATTATTATGTGTGTAGAATGAAAGTATGCAAATGGATATTTCACATGTACGAGACTCACCAAGCCGACAGCCATCGTTTATTCGCCCTGCCGTTACTACTACGCCTCCAAAATGGGCAAATGCCAGGGGCGACTTGGCGCTCAGCCCAGTCTTAACTGTGAGCTCCACCATACGAAGGCTCACTGAACCGAGCAGCCAAGGCTGGAAATACTGCAACTTGTAGGCCAAATTTGCATATAAGCTCACTCGCGTATTCATATTGGCATCGTTATTCTTTTGCATGCTGCAAATCATATCATCGGGCATAGACTGCAGAACACAATTCATCCGTTCAATATCAGTTCTCAGACTTTCATCTCCTATTGACCGTGGAGCGTCGTCTCCACATTGGGCCAGTACTGCAAATGAATTTTCAATCGACTCGACTGGACGATTTCTTTGTATTCCAATAACTTCTGCGGCAGTGATCAAGCCTAAACGCATGGTAAAATGAAAATGTCGCAAGGATGAATAAATAATCTTAAACAAAAACCCAACAGGCAAGTATCAATACAACAATGAGAGAAGTGATCTTACATTGCAGTTTGTCATCAAAGCACTTAGCATGTGAAACTACCTCGCTCGAGTAAAATGTGACCGCAGAAAGATTGTTGAGGATTAGAGCCACTTCTGCCAGCTCATTGTATAGATCAAGACTGAGCTCGTAGCTTGACAACCAATGATCAACCCCTAAGAACGATATCCCGTGCATAAACAACGTGAATGCACTGTTATAATCAGATAAGTCGATAGATCGCCTGCCTGCCTTCAGATTCAGTTGTGCGATAACATTCTTCTGGCTGGGTTCGTGGACAGCAGTTGGGCCTCCCTGATTGATTTGGTTGACGGCGGCGAAGAACAGCTCCTCGTGACCGACACTATTGTCCAACGTTTGAATGCATAGAGCCAGGCCAAGCCGCATATGATTCTCGCGCCGTTGTTGCTCAGTCATCATCTCATATACTGCTTCTTGGATCTTGTCATGTGCAAACCGAAACATCGTCGAACCTGCGATATCGATCATGAATCCCTTTTGAGACACTTGCCGAAGAATATCTTTCAAATCAAGCTCGAGTTCTGTGGACAAATACCCGAGCATGGTATTAGTTACACATGACCCAATGCATGACGCAACCTGTAATCCGAATTGAAGGTTGCTGGGCAATCTCTGGACATCGTTCATGAGAATCGCAAGCACGTCGTCAGATATTTCCAGCTCCATAATCGTATTCAAGTCCCATTCCCATCTATGTCTGTTCAGGTCGAAGTAGATGAATCCTTGCTCTGTTAATGAGTCCAACAACTGTTTCAAAAACAATGGGTTGCCCCTCGTTTTGTGATGCAATACAGACGAGAGTGGACGTGTTAAGCGCGGACTTAGGTGCAATGCTTCGGAAATAAGATCGCTAACAGCCTCAGGTGTAATGGATTCAAGCTTTATCTTCTCCAACGGGAACATGGTGATCGAGGTGAGCCATGCTTTAAACAACCCGCTAATGCTGGCCTCATCGTCCCGGTGACACAACACTATAAAGATGGGAGCTCCTTGTGCGCTGAATAACAGATCCCCAATAAGGAGCAAGGATGCAGGATCTGCGAACTGAACATCATCTATAACAATCGTGATGGGCTTCGAATGGGATGATATGACGAGCAGTAGTTCGCTCAACAGATATCTCATACTGACTGCGGAATCGACACACAAGCTAGCAGTTGTCTCATGGCGACCAAGTGATGGCATGAGCTTTTTCAGATTGGGCACAACGCCAAGGAGATTAGTTTGACTTCCAAGAGCACTTGTCAATTCATCTTCGATCATCTTCAACTGCGATTGTGAGGAATCGTTGAATAACATTTCGCACAATGAGTCAAACATGTGTGCAAGGGTCGACATGGGCTTGAGGCTCATCTGGTTGTGTTCGAACTTTGCCGACAAGAAGTATCCGTTTGACTGGTCTGTAAGCAACTGGATGTACATGGCAAGCTTGGATTTCCCTGCACCAGCTTCCCCTGATATGATCGTGCCGATGAAACTGTTCTCAGTACTATGGCGCATGTGTAATTCGCTGAGCTTCAGCAACTCGTCATCTCGACCGTATACCTCGTCGCCTATCGTCAATTTGGGCATTGGGACCATTTGGATATTATCTAGAAAGCATGCAGGATTATATACCATCAGCTGCAGATCCAAATGAAGGTCCGCAAACGAAGCGTAAGCATCGTCTTCACATATGGAGCCAAGCCTGCATTCAAAGAGGTTCCTAATTAGAGCACATAACGACCAAGGAACCCCATTCGATTCAAGCTTGTCAAGGTAGTTGAAAATCGTATCATCCGCCTGCACTTCTCGCCAATAATGCTTCTTCTGAGCTTGATTATCATCTCTCTCAGCTTCACTACTGAGGTTGATGGAACTCAATGATGTTTTAAGAGTTGCTGGAGCGTGACCGTTTACCATGGGCACTCCCATTGAGAATAGATAATACAAAACCCTCCCCAAGGCAAATAATCTTTCCGAGACAGTACCTGTGGCTGAATCGTCGCCGTCGATGCTCATTATCCACACATGCTCGATGACTTCCTGCATCTCATCTGATCCCCCAGCAGCATGTTGGCCATTCTTCGTTCCAAGCATTACATACTCAGGCGCGATGCTCGCAAGAGGAATGGGATTCCCACTCCCACCCAGTTCGTCTGTCTCAAATTCCATTATGCAATTTATCAACTTGAGTGCAATCAGTAGAGCCGACTTAATGAAATTGCCCATGGCGGATGAAAGATGTGAGGTGGCAACTATGCTGGGATTGATATCTGGCGATGATGTTTCAATCCACTGCTGCAATGTATGCGCGTGCGTCTGCCGAGACGGATCGTGATCAAGTTGTGGAGTCGGTGTCCGCACATGTCTATCAGACTCAAAATCAAAGCCACCTTCTTCCAGATATTTACACAAGTCTGTATCACTGATCGAAAGTCCTTCTGTTGCTGTGCTGTATCCAGCGATGGTGTTTCCATTGAACTGTGGATCGCCAGATGAATTGCTAAGAGTATATGTGGAGTTAGGAGAGTGAGAGCTTGCTATCGAATTGTTTGGCATATTGAAGCCTTGTTCTGTTGGAAGATCACCGGCTGTATCCTGGACTTGAACCCCTGTTCCGTCGGGAGAGTTCATCGCAGAATGATAACTCAGTCTTCCGCTAGAAGCATCTCCAGACCGATACCTATCATCGATGTCGCCTTCATGAACACTGAGCTGGACTGGGGGCGTAGTCGCCATGTCCATGCCAACCTTCTCGCGTAGTCGATGCATTATTTTTTCCAACGCCTTTTCCCGCTCGACTATTTGCCAGTTTTTTTTCAGTAAATTGGGATGGACATCAGAACTCGATGCATAGTTATCATAATATGAACCATCGGACCGCGTTTCATCGCCCCGAACCCGATCGTCCACTAAAAATCGACCGGGTGGCTTCAATTTTCTTACGTCATCGTAAATTTGAGCAGCAATACTTCGTTTGACTTTGTTTTTTGACGCCACAAAAGTATCTTTATAGAGATTGACCAAGGATCGAAATTGCTGATTGCCCGGATGGTTGTTGATGATTGTTCCTTTGCCGAGCAAAACATCCTACAAAATTGGTGTGAAAAAATGAGAAAGTATCAGGCCCATGACCAACGATAAAATAACATGCATGCGAAACATTCTATGGAAAGTACCAAGTCTTCGCCTTACATTGACATTAGGAGTGATGGTGGTGATCGTCATGGCGAATCTCGATATAGCTGCAATTACTTTGAAGAGGGTAGTCGGCTACTACTTTTGGCTATGGTACCATATCTAATAATTTTTAAGTTCTAATCCAAACTGTCAGATACAGAGATAGGAATAGATAGGATCTGCGAGAGATGAGAGAGATCGAGATGAGAGATGAGCCAACCATGTTTCAATACGCACAAGTAGTAAATACTCTAACATAATATCACTCCATGCTCCAGAGACGCCATGCGATGCACACAATGACGCACATGCTTCTTCAACTTCAATGCGTCTTATTCAACAACTTCAATAGGAGTGCAATCCATAGTCTCCCGCCAAAACTTGGAAGTCGAGACTCTCCCGCCAAATACTATCACTTACTCTCGCAGCAGAAGCAGGACCAGCGGGTGGAGGAGCTGGAGAGGAAGAACCTGTTCAGCACTGCTCACAAGGCAGCAACAACTGCATATGATGAGGAAAGAAAAAAGGAAGCGGGCATGTCAGTCCGAAAAGTTGCAGCGAAAATTAAATCTGAATTTGGAGTCGGGCCAAGTGCAACCACAATCCACCACTATGTAACCAACCTTGGCCTTGTTGGGCGATCTCCAATGAAGATGGGCCCAGTAGGGAAGCTTCCTCCTGTTGCGTACAAAGCGTTGTGTACTGCATTATCAAGCAAACTACGAATCAATCAATTAAATGCAAAGGGAAGTTACACAATCAACAAACAAGTTCAGCTGATTATGACAGCGATGGGTATGAGTAAAGCGGAGGCGACACCGCTTTGGAAACGGGTTTGTAGGGACACTGCACTTGATATGGTTGCAGGGAAAGTTAAAGTCGCCGAAGAACGGAGAGTTCAGTGGACAACCTTTCACAATCTTGATCTGTGGTTTTCGAGCTGGGAGAGCACCCTTGATGAACTCGGCTTCTTTGAAATTGATGACGAGGGAAGAAAAATAATTCCAGAATCAAAGCTGAGGAACATTCTTAACTTTGATGAAACCTCTCTGTCCCTTGATGGCAGCACTATTACAAGAGGAGGCCGCCCCCCATGTGCTTTTGAAGATCCTCGGCTGCCACGAGTTGGTAATCCAACTTCAAAGTCGTCGCAAACAAGTACCATGATAAATGGTAGCAATGCTTGGGGGGAAGCATTACCGCCACACTTTCAATTTGCAACAGCTGCACAGACAGAAGAAGGTAAGCAAATTCGAACTGAGTGTGTGATGTATCTGCCTCGAATCATTGGACAGTATGGATTTGATGAGCAGGTATCAAAGCCGGTGACGCTGGGAATGAATGAAAAAGGTGGTATGGATGATGCTGAGTTTGGTGAATATCTTCGTACGGCAATACTGCCGCTTTACCCAAATGCCGCACCAGAGAAGGGGAAATGGGTGATACTCAAATGTGATAGCGGACCAGGAAGGATGAACATTGATTTGCTGGCTGAGCTACGGATGGCGGGCTTCATTTTATTTCCAGGCGTGCCAAACACAACGGCTGTATCGCAGGAGACTGACCAAAACTATGGCCCTTTCAAAACAGCCTTTGGTAAGAATCTTGACCGGCTGATTGAGGAACGACTTGTCCAAAACAAGTCGACTTCAATCCCAGCATGGATGGTTGGTCTCATTATTTTTGGTGGCGTAGATCCTGTGACAAATTTTGAGTTGAGAGAGTCAGCTTTCCAAGCTGGGTTCTCGAGGGAAGCATGCAGAGCTGCCTGGGCGATGGTAGGAGCAGCGCCACTAACCAAAGCTTGTTTAAACCACCCTAAAGTCAGAAAATCGATTGGAGATGGAGGTGATGACGATGAGTTCGAACAACTTTGCCGGCTGATCCAGACGGCGAATAATTTATCAACTCTGACACTAAAGGGTTATGGATTTGATGGTAGTGTTTTAGAGGGGACAATTGAACAAACACGTCGAGTTACATTGGTTACGGAGCCAAA